>PQWD01000145.1:6382-82132 GCA_019425675.1 Leucinodes orbonalis
TAGCTACAGGAAAATGCTGATTTCCCTGCAGTGTAAAGTGGGAAGCTCGTTTATCTTATGAACATACGGTCCTATTAAAGACGTAATAAGTAGTCATAATCGTCATCATCATTGCAGCCTAAAATTGCCCAGCCTACTGCTGAACGAAGGCCTCCCCTAATGGCCAATCTGTAGCAGTTGATATCCATCAGTCACCTGAGTAACCCTTTGAGTCGCCAGAGACGCCTGCAAGAGTCACAAACAATAGATTTTCCATTGTGTCTGGATTCCCGTTGGTCAAAGGGTTAACCTGTCCATCTGATTGGGGGTTGATTAGGGGGTTAATAAGTAGTAATGTTGAATTCCTAATTACTCACTTGGGACCATTCCCGAGCCTTTTGAGTTTGCGTGGTAATGTTCCTCTCCATGCACCAAAGAGCGCCCATAAACGCGCCGATGCTAACTCCCCCCACCATATCTATAGGTATTCCCGCTTCCTGTAAAAATAGGAGTTTTAAAAATATTTTTTTTAATTTTGTCTCTCTTGAAAACTAGTCATTTTTTTTTTTTATGTCATCTTGACATAATGAGTGTTCAGGTATTATTGAAAAGTTGCGTGAATTAATGTTGTTGACTAGCCTTTGCTCAGAAATTAATGAAGCGATTGTTGTTTCGATGTTAATGGTAACTTTTACTGTACTGAACTTATTGTCATTTTTATTTTAGATTGCAATTAGTCACCTTACCGACCTACCACTAGAAAAATGTTGTTCAAGCGAATATGTAGGCCGTAGACTTACCTGTATAGCTCGGATCATGCCAACATGGGCGGCGCCTCTCGCCCCCCCACCCCCCAGGACTAGGCCCACGGCAGTACCGGTAAGCCAGCGCGCCAGTCGAGAGAAGTCCGAATGCACGTTCGCTTCGGACATCAACACCTTGCTGTATAGCTCGCTCTGTGTACAAATGAGTACAGGTAAAATACTCGAAGAAAATTGGAAAAATCATTATAGTTCGTCGGGAAAAAATATTCTTGATGAGTTCATAAATAATAATAATATCCACAGACATTCACACAGCGCCTTCTAATCCATGTTAAGCGTAAAGCTTTAGTATGGGTATTCAGCAACGGAAAAACATACTTATATACTTTTTTTAAATACATACATCGTCGGTGGCTCAATGGTGTGGACTGTCGCCCTCCTACCGGGAGGGCTGAGGTTCAAATCCTGCCACGTACCAATGTGTTTTCGAATTTTCGAAATTATATGTACGTTATCCGACGTTCTTACGGTGAAGAAAATCATCGTGAGGAAACTTCATGCACGCCTGCGAAGTGATTCAAAGGTTATGTTTGAAGTCGTCCAATCCGCACTGGGCCCGCGTGGACGAATAAGGCCTAAGCACCCTATACGGATAGGCTCGTGCCCCTCGGTGGGGACGTTTAATGAGCTGATGATGATGAAATACATACATATTAGAAGAGAGAGATAGAAGCACCCAGAATAATACAAACAGACATGTTGCACGTTGCACGTTTCAACCATTATACTAAATGGGTTGTCATAATATATTGTCGTATAGGTCCCGTTGCGAATTAAGATCGCTCGGCAAAAATAGAGGGTGCATGCGCAGAAATTAATTATTAGGTCTGTTTGGCGGGGCGAGTCTGCGCCGGCGGTGACACGTCATTGGTGATTCACGCGCTTTTTACTTCTCGCGCTCTGTTCGTGTTACTTGGGTACTGTTGCGTAGATTGTTCGATCGTGTTATTTAAAAGTGAACGTGAAAAAATGCCTAAAAATAGTTTTAACTCGGCAAGCCAGAAAAATGCCAGATATTTTAAAATAGTTTTAATTCCTAATTTAGTACATTCGTAACAAGAAACGTGTGTGGTCAGAGACCAAATATTAAATTTTGATAGAATAAGTTGATTATCTAAATTGCTTATATTTCTACTGAATTATTGTTATTATCTTTATATACTGCTATATGTAAAATCCACTTACAATACGGTACTGGCTCTTCCTAGTGAACATACGGTGTGGACACCTCACGTGGTGGTGTTGCGACACCCACGATCTCATATTAAGCCAGTGCACCGTGCCCGAAGGACGCGCGCCTCCTTCGCGGTGTAATAGCACCAACTCCTTCTGCGTACGGATGGCCAGACGCTCGATTTCCTTCTCGATCTGCGTTGGATATTAGTAATCTTAGACTATTTATTTAATAGTATAAAAAAGGGTTCCTCAATTTGACACATTTAATTTTTCGATTTAGTTTCATAGAGTACACTTATAATGTCAAATTGTAATCTACCACTATGGTTTAGATTTCTTACTGAGAAGAATCTAGCATAGAAACTAAATAGTTCCATTTTAAAAAGTTTGATAATTTAAGAGCGTCGGTGGCTCAGTGGTGTGGACTGTCGCCTTCCTACCGGGAGGGCTGAGGTTCAAATCCCGACACGTACCAAGTATTTCGAAAAATATATGTACGTTATCCGACGCTCTTACGGTGAAGGAAAACATCGTGAGGAAACCTTCATGCACGCCTGAAGAAGATTCGAAGGTTGTGTGTGAAGTCGTCCAATCCGCACTGGGCCCGCGTGGACAACTAAGGCCTAATCACCCTATACGGGTAGGCTCGTGCCCCTCGGTGGGGACGTTTAATAAGCTGATGATGATGATAATTTTTAACAATGCTGTTTTGTTTTTTAAGCTAATAAAATATGTATATAAATCAAAGATCCTTTAATGATTACATAATATAGTTGTTTCTGCTGAATGCGGTGGTTAAATGTTAATACATAAAGTTATTACGACAGACATTTGATGGCAATTTAATAATACATAAATAAACATGTTTTAAACGTAAGTAAAAATTTAAGACATAGCTAAGACAAAGTTTGAACGACTGGTTTTTTTTAGGGAACCTTATTTTTCATCTTTATTACCTTGCCAATACTAGGCTGCTTGTCTCCCAAGGCCACGATCAAAATGCAGTCGCTTGACGGATGCACCGCTGTGTCCATTGCGTTAGACTTGGATCGCACTGATACAGCGCCACCTGTTAACATTAAATGCAACATTAACAACCTCAGTACATGGCTAAGAACTAGTAGCCTAGCAGTTTCTAGTATATATATTTTTTAATACGTTCGCGAACGGTGGTCTTCGTAAAACGCCATAAAAATCAAACATCAATTGTATCTCGTATACTGATTCCGCGAATGTGGTAAGATTGGAATCTATTAATTTTTGTTATTGTTTAGAGATGTCTGAAAGATATCACTTTAAACGATGAACCACAACAAAAATAGGCTTGTACACTAAATTGTTTATCTCTATTTACAATAGATATAATTGCATAGCATAAGGTGGGTAGCAACTTACTGATACCAACATTGAACTTCCTTCTACTAAAGGTGCCTAAACTTTATCAGAGGCTTTGGCTCATCAGTGGAAATGGGAAGCTTTTGTCAGGGGAAAAACAGCTCTATCAGCAATCATAAGAAGGCGTCAGCACTCACAATTTAGGGGATCGCTTAAACCTCTTTCGCCATTAGGCATGATTCACCACATGCATCGGAGATTATGACTCCCAAATATTACAAAACCCTCACACAGAACTACAAAAACAAAACCTACATAAATAAATAATGGCAATAAAATGTAAAACCTTGTGTTTATCTTCTTGTTGCGCAGCCATGAGCTCAGCCGATACTCGTTGTTGGATCCATAATAGTCAAGCCGAGCAGCTTCCTTATGACGTCAGATGTCAGTCGGACAGTGGGGCCTGGCACAAAATACACAACATGTGAACAAAGGGACTCACAGTTACACATGTATGTTTAATATACAGCAGTTCAAATCTAATTAAGCAGTTTAAATCTTTAGTTACAGAGCGTTGCCAAGCAACCGTAGGAAAACGATATTAATGGACATTTGGAATATTTTCACAAACTACTTTACTCTTATAAACATCATCTTTTTGAGAGGACGATGTCTGCCATGGGGCAGCTAGTAATAAATAAGAATATCAGATAAAGATATACACTCGCGTGCAAGTAAATCGACTCAAGCCTCAAGTGCGCATAAAAAGTGATATAACTAAAAAATGTCTTATTTTACCTCTATATAATGTTTTACATAATTAAAGCCTAGTAATTAGGCTTTCAAATGGTAGCATAATATCAGTAATTTAAATAAACACTTGTACTTAGAATGCAACTGAACGCAACCTCCCGTAAACTGCTCTGCGCTCTATTCACAACTTGCGCGACACAACCCCCTATAAAACCCCCTGTAATCGTTTTTTTCTTATCAGTCGCTCATTAGACGTTGACCTGAACACATCTCTGCAAATTAAAGCCGTCATTTGAAGAAAATTATGGATACAACACCTGAAGAACCGCTCAAGTCGTTGCCCTGTTGCAAGAAGGGTTGAACCAGCGAGAAGTCGCTCGTCGTTTGAATATGAGTCAGTCCGCTGTCTCGAGAGTATACAGAAGGTTTCAAGAGACTGGTGCCTTCACTCGGAGGCCTAATACCAGCCGACGCCGGTGCACCTCGGAGCGTGACGACCGGTTTTTGGTCTCGACCTCTCTCCGAAATCGACACCTTACCGGCGTAGATGTGCAGCAGGAGCTACGTCAAGTTCGCGGGGTGACTGTCAGTCAGTGGACAGTTAGAAGAAGGTTGAAAGAAGCTAACCTTACTCCGAAAAGACCCGCTACAGGCCCGAAGTTGACCACAGCTCATCGTCAAGCACGCCTTCACTTTGCTCGAGAACATTTGGATTGGAGCATAGAGCAATGGCAGTCAGTCCTGTTCACAGATGAGACGAGGATGTGTCTCCATGGCAGCGACAGGAGAGGTCGGGTATACCGTCGTCCCGGTGAACGGTTTTCACAGTGCTGCTTTGTGGAAACCGTTGCATATGGTGGCGGATCTTGCATGATGTGGGCTGGAATTTCCTTAGAAGGCAAAACGGACCTTGTTTTCGTTCCTGGGGGAGGCCGGGGAGGAGGTCTGACCAGTGATCGTTACATTGAAAATGTTCTACTGGATCAAGTTGTCCCTTATCAAGGCTTTATTGGGGAAAATTTCATCTTGATGCATGACAATGCCCGATGTCACACTGCTCGGGCCACACGTGATTTCCTGAACGAAGTTGGAATTCACACTATGCATTGGCCAGCGCTCAGCCCCGATTTAAATCCCATTGAGCACATATGGGACGAGCTCAAAAGGTAAGTTAGAGCGAGGAATCCAGCTCCGACAAACATCAATGAGCTCAAGACTGCGTTGGTAGAAGAGTGGGGTCGAATACCACAATCATCCATTAAAAAGTTGATAAGGTCGATGAAGAATCGCATGAGAGCAGTGATCAGAGCTAGAGGAGGGAATACCAAATATTGACACGAATAAATTTTTTATCTTACGCACATTTTGATTCATTTAAACACAATAACCCCATACTGTGAAATTGTATGAATTTTCAACATTTTTTACATTATCATTAGCATTAACCTTCTTTACTAAACTACTGAATCGATTTTCATGCAACTTACACCATTTTAAAGCTCAATTACTAGGCTTTAATTATGTAAAACATTATATAGAGGTATAATAAGGCATTTTTTAGTTATATCACTTGTTATGCGTACTTGAGGCTTGAGTCGATTTACTTGCACGCGAGTATAGACTGTCAAAGTCTTACTAGTGATAAATGTCTCTACAGACAATAGCTATTCTATTGTCTTTTCGCGATAGTATTCGAGCGGAATTATAGCGAATACAGAATTTAATGAAAAACGATTTAAAAAAATACAACTTTAAAAAAAGATGTCAAACTAAAAACTAATTTTATCAATTGTCATTTTACTGTAAATGGCTCACATGTTTTAACTAATTTAAATAAATATTTTGGTTATCACAAGTGTTTCGCTATATTATACACATTTGTCACTAATAGTTCCCAAAGATGTTTCAAGCTTACCGATGGCGCACAGCGAATGGTACAGCTCATACGTGAACGCGGTGAGTGGCACGTCATCACTGACTGGGACCACCGCCACGGTGGAGAAGTTGTGGTGAAGAGGCCGAGGCTCCAACGCAGCTGTACCCAGACCGCGGGGCTTCTGCCACGACCCTGTTCAGTTACAATTATGTTATTAACAACAAATAAATAATAATAATAAATATCCACTGACATTCACATTGACATCTAGCCCCCAAGTTAAGAGTGACGCCTGTATTATGGGTACTAAACAACGGATAAACATACTTATATATTTTTGTAAATACATAGAAAACACCCAGACCATTACCCACAGACATGTTTATGCACACAAATGTTTGTACTGCCCGGGGATCGAACCCGGAACCCTTGGTTTAGCAGCCGACGTCTCAACCGCTACACCGAATGGGTCGTCAAACTACGGTAGTACAACTTCTTCAACAACTTCGATGGAAGGAAACAGAACCGTATGCTTAGCCTGGACAGCGCATGGAAAGTTGCGCCATATTTTTGAGTCGTCGAACCCGCAATCGTTGGGTCGAGGGTTTTAAACCGACTTCAAAAAAGGAGGTTCTCAGTTTGACCTGATAGTATGTATGTATGTATGTGTTTGTCCGCGATTATCAAGCAGTGCGTCTTTCTTGTAAAGACACGCGGGGCTGAATCTTGGACACTTACCGACTAGCCTAGTCACAAGACGCTCATAAGAGGAGGCCTATGTTCAGCAGTGGACGATGGAGGGCTAATTGACAGTTGTACACATCTTTTAAGCGTATCGATCGCGAATACTTAATCAAATTGTTGCCGCTTATAAGCTAGCTACAATGACAGTGTTGTCGGCAGCTGTCGTTAAATTACATACAAACTTCCTTGTAGCGAAAGTGCCAAAGACCTTGTTGAGAGATGGAGATGATCTCTTAAAATTAAAATAAATGTCTATCCCTATTTGATATAAATAAATACTAAATATGAAATATAAATAGATTAAGATTCGATGGGGCTGACATGTCATTTCATGGCTAAAGCACCCAAAAAAAAGATTAAAAAAAACATACAAACTATTTTTTTCACTCTGAAAAGGCTTCATATAAAAACCAACCTAGAATCCTATGTCCCAACAAGTTGATGAGCCTGGTGACCACCACCGGGAAACGCAGCTTGATCGCATTGAAGAGTCCTTCCGGCAGTTTGGCCAGTTCAGAGTCGCGCACCGCCATCACCGTTGTACTGCGACGGGTCTGCGTCACCATCTCCACCTGGATATAACCATCACGATATTGATCGTATAGTTTAGTCTTTTCATGATATAATAATATATATCCACTGAACTTCACACAGCGCCATCTAGCCCCAAGTTAAGCGTGAAGCCTGTATTATGGGTACTAAACAACAGATAAACATACTTGTATACATTTTTTTGTAAATACATACATTTTATACATAGGAAACACCCAAACCATTACAAACAGACATGTTCATGCACACAAATGTTTGTACTGCCCGGGGATCGAACTCGGAACCCTTGGTGTTTAGGTCGACCTCTCCACCCAACACCAAATGGGACGTCATATAGATCGTACAGTTTAGTATTTAATTGGTTTTTATTGTATTTTTGTACATTTTTTGACGTTCATAAGTGCTTTTTGTAAGCCTAATTTGAAATAAATGGATTTTGACTTTATTTATGCTTAGATCAACAGTTAACTAGATGCATAATCTCACTCAAAAAGTGTCCGAGGCAAGTCTGCCCATCGCGTCACTTAGGCAGAATTTTCATTCATAATCACGTCGCTCAATACATGTCATAGTGACAAAGAAGTATGCTCGTGCTTTTGATTTTGTATCCTTTTGAAGACGCGTTGAGGTCGAAATTTTAATGAATAATTTTATATGATAAATTTAACAATACGTTTGTGGCAAGCGGATCGGATTTTTTTTTTGGTTGATATTGCATCGTGATTGCCCTTAGGATCACGAAATCGTCTCTTTTTTCAGACAATCAGGTCATGTCATGTCCTATTAAATCCGGGCAAATTGCACAAAATGGCATTCACTGTGCGGTCTTCCCTGCAACGCCCTAAGCTGAGATTCGCGTCTCACTCTTGGACACCCTTAGGCTCGTTGCACAATTTTTGTTGGCTAAGATACATACAATTATCAAATGTCCGGTGAAGCTTTGAAGGCCACCTGCGGCCAACAGCGATAATTCATTCCGAAAAAATACAAAAAAAAGTGCGGTCTCCCCATGGGATTCGAACCCGTGCCCTCCTGATCACGCATTGATATAAACCCAACGCTCAGACATCAAGACCAAAGCAGTTTTATTGGTGTGTGGAGTGTCGGTGGCTCAATGGTGTGGACTGTCGCCTTCCTACCGGGAGGGCTGAGGTTCAAATCCCGACACGTACGAACGTGTTTTCGAATTTTAGAAAATATATGTACGTTATCCGACGCTCTTACGGTGAAGGAAAACATCGTGAGGAAACCTTTATGCACGCCTGCGAAGAGATTCGAAGGTTGTGTGTGTAGTCGTCCAATCCGCACTGGGCCCGCGTGGACGACTAAGGCCTAATCACCCTATACGGGTAGGCTCGTGTCCCTCGGTGGGGACGTTTAATGAGCTGATGATGATGATGTAGATAATAACAAAACACTCACAATCCCAACTAGGTCTCCCTTGCCGTATTCACCAACCAACTCCTTCTTGCCGTTCGGATGCGTGATGACTGATCGAAGCCGTCCACTCAACACAATGAATGTCGATCCAGATTCCTCATCTTGCCGGTATACAGCGCGCCCCGACTCCAAGAAAACCTGTAAGAAGAAAATGGTGTTGTTTACATACATGATTTGACGACCCATTTGGTGTAGACCACCAAAAAATCTGGGTTCGATCCCTGGGCAGTACAAACATTTGTGTGCATGAACATGTCTGTTTGTAATAGTCTGGGTGTTTTCTATGTATAATATGTATGTATTTACAAAAAAAGTGTATATAGGTATGTTTATCCGTTGTTTAGTACCCATAATACAGGCTTCACGCTTAACTTTGGGCTAGATGACGCTGTTGACCGCCAGAATTCCAGACACAATGGAAAATCTAATCCATTCGACTGTGGAACTCTCTGCCTATGTCCATTCGTCAGTCTCCTTCTCTAACTATTTTCAAAAGTCGCGTTCAAGAATTTTACCTTTCAATTTAACATTTTTTTTCTCTTATTTTTTTTTTATTACTTTTATTTATGAATCTATCTTATTATGTATGTTATATTCCTTATACCTTAATTTGTTAAAAAAAGCTTATTTATTTTCATATAAATAATATAAATGTATAAGATATTTTATTAAATGTAGAGTAATATATATATGTTTATATATAATAAATTTATATATGTATTTTATATTTAAATATATATTTTATGTTTATTTATATTTTATATGTGTATATATATGTTAATCTTGAAATATAATTATGTATTTATAAGTTGAATTAAGCTTTTCTTACTTTGCACTGTCTTGCCCTTTCATGTTGTTAATTTTCTATGTTTGTGAGGTTGTCTGGAAGAGATCGCTTTAAGTGATAAGGCCGCCTGAATTGCATTTTTTTCCCTTCATTTATTGTTAAATATGTATTTTTTTTTGGTGTGCAATAAAGAATCATATCCATCTATTGTTTGTGAGGGTTAAAGGCGTCTCTTGCTGTCGAAGGGTTAAAAATACGCTTGGCCATCTATTCTTTCGTAAGTCTAAGTAAAAAGTATCCTCCCGCACATCATCACTATGAGAAGATTGGGCCATAACCCACCACGAGGGCCATAGGTAAAATACCCATTATTTCGGACAATCAGGTAATTCAGCCTGTAATATTCTAGTCAGATTATTCTCAGTAGATAGCAAGTAACTAATCCATCAAACCGGTAGTAAATTCATTTAGATTTGAAAATTCTTTATTTTTAACAATTCATAACAAATACTAAACTAAATAATTAAAGATAAATTTAATTCGAGAATTTTCGAGTTTACGTTTATCTGCTTACCCAATCGAGCGCAAAGTCCACCTGTCGTACGAAAGGAGACAGCCTCCGTACAACAGTATTAGCGATGTGCAGCACCACAGACGGCCGCTCTCGCATTATCGCGTACACCGTTGTCTTGGACAGCAGACCGATGCGGGAGAAATGCTTCGCACGAATCGAGAAGAAACTCGGCTCGCCCGTTAACACCGCCAGACCGCCTTCCACTTCGCCTGGAGTCATAATTTCATTTTGAAATGAACCAGTTACTCTTCTACAAACTACAAAATTCCGGTATAAATGTGGTTAAAACATTAAACACCAATTGTTGGATCAGTCAGCGTTTGATTTTGTAGACATTGTCTGCTACGTGCTACAAAACTCAGGACGCTCATCCTTGGGAAACAATTCCGGAGTGATAACGTACACTTATTTAAAGGACAGTCAACGCATTTCTAGAATCTTTGGTCTTGCAAATGTTCGTGGCGGTCACACTTTCCAAAAGGTAAACCGCATGCCCGTGCCTCTGCTCTCTTCATCCTACCGCAATTCACTGCTGGACAGAAGTTACCCTCATTCTGCGTCAGATATCCCGGTCCTTCGCTTTTCATACCCAACCTCCACAAGCGTTCGCAAGTCGTCGGCCCATAGATCGAAGCACCCTACGCTACGCTTACCAAGACGCGGTCTCTACTCCAGAACTCGTCTGCTCCAACGGCCATCGGTTCTGCGACACATGTGACCGGCCCTAAGTACACTTTATATTACGTTTATTTTATATTTTTGTTTGTGTTTTTATAGTAAATTCCGTGATTCGTTTTGTGCGTTTTCGAATATTAAGTGTATTGTATGTTTACATTTATCTGTTTATTTTTTTCAAATTCTTTTGTCCCACTTACTCGCCTCAGAGGTACAACCAGAATACCAGTCCTGCAATCCACTGCAGCGTATGCTGGGGTTCGTACCTGATTGGCCGCTGGGTTCTGTGTTTTATGTATGTTTTGTTTTTCTTTCTAAAGACATACCTGGATATGCTGTGAACATGTGCACCTCGCCTTCGCCCTCCGCGACCCTTTGCGACACCAACAACGCTCCGGAAAGCAGGTATACTAGAGCTACATCCTAAAATGTAACATATTTTTGTAATGATAATAAAAACAAATTTAAAAAAAATGACATTACCGAAATTTGTGATAATTAAACCTGATATCAATATAAAAACATTAATGTGTGTGTATATTTGTTGTGTTCATATACAGGTGAAATTATACCGATTCAGAAAAACACTAACGCTATTTAAAACAACACAACATGGTTTCATGGAAAATTAGTTTTTTATAATATCTCTGTTAAAAATGTCCTGTCTGATATGTACTGATTAAAGTTTTATTATGTTTCAGTTGTCTAGTTGTCTTTCATGAAACCAAATAAACTTGTTTCTAAATAAACGAATATTTTATTAATAACTTAATATGATAAAAATTGTGAATATTATTTGCTTTATATAATTATTTTTATAAAAAATTATATGATTCTGTATAAACACATTTTTTTTAATAGAGTCACTATTAAGTTTTTTGCTGAATTCATCTCAATAGAACTCCGTCCGAACCAGTGGTAGCTTCATTTGACATTCATAAGTGTTCTGTAAGGACCTAAACTCAATAAACACTTTTGATTTAATTTGAATGCGAATGAGTAGCTGTAACGACAAACATTCTAAACGCCAACAGCCTTAACGGGTTTCGGTCACCCATCTGATGACTGACCATTATAAAGGTTGCTTAACTGGCAAGTTCCCTACCGAAACCACGTGATAACAGATAACTATGCCATCGAGCCCTGGCAGTCAAATGGTTGGATAAAATTTCACAATGATATTTTTACAGTGTTCATGCGATCACGTTTTAAACTTCAAACCATACAGAGAACACCTCACACAATACCTGTTTTATTTCTGGTTCACCGGGTACGTTACAATAGAGCTTTTGAAGGGAAATAATATATTAATAGAATTAAATTCATGGTCAATAAATGTTTGCTTATATTTCATCTCAATAACAAGAAACGGTAATAGTTTTTGCCTGCCGCAGTCGGATATATAGAAAAGACAAAATAGATTTTATATTGTGCGGAATGCTGGCAATAAACTTTTAACATTAATGATTTTGACTAAATAATACTAACAATAAGTTAAAGTATGGTCAACCAGATCCCCAACCAGATGGTCTGATGATCTGGTTAAGGTGGCAGGTAGCAGATGGATGTCAACTGCAAGGGATCGGTCCGCGTGGAAATCATTAGGGGAGGCCTTCGTTCAGCAGTGGACTTTCTAGGTTGTAATGATGATGATGATGGTCATTACGTCGTATCTAACATCAATTCCTAGCGATTTAGAGAACAATAAACATTTTCAAATTTCTACATATCAGTTCCCTATTAAAGTAACATTAAAACAATAAATTTATGATATTACCTTGTGACTTTCCTCCTTCATAATATAAGTACCCGCTGGCAGATCTCGCACTTGAACATTACCGCGAAGAACATGGTCACTCTCCAAGCCGAGCTCTTTCACGAACGCTTCCGTTGCTATTTGTATTAAAGCCTGTGAAAAAAGGCGGATGAAAATAATATAATCCACATTTAAAAGTAAAAATATAAAAGACAAAATTTTTTTTTAGAAATAATAATCCGGTGCTTCCGTGGCTAATTGGTGTGGATTGTTGCCTTCCGATCTTGAGGGCAATTTAGTTAGTTTACGGCAGCGAAAATTTCCTTTTTTCTCTTTTTTTATGTTATAGCAGGCAAACGAGCAAACAGCTCATCTGATAGTAAATGACACCGCCCATGTACCCATGTACATTTGCAATACTCATGTATTTGAACTGAAATGCGTTGCCGGCCTTTTTTTTTTTTTATAACATAGGGAGGCAAACGAGCATGCGGTTCACCTGATGGAAAGTGTCACCCCGCCCATGGACATTGCAAACAGCTGAGGTCGCAGGGATGCGCTGCGGCCCTTATATAAGAAAACGCTCTCTTTTTGAAAGATGCCAGGTCATATCGTTCCGGAAACGTTTCCGATGGCAACTGATTCCACAAATTAATCGTACGCGGCATACATTTATTTATCTTATTCCTTCGAATTTTACAAATAATTGTGTAATCTGTTATTTATTTACCTGTTCGTCTAGGTTGTCGGTATTATGCCTCTTGAACGACGACCCTTCCTTACTTCGCTGTAGCGGAGGCGTCGGTTGGACGTCTGGTTGCTGCTGTTAATATAGAAACAAAAACAATTGTTATATTTACTCAAAAAAAATCTAAGGAAGTTTTTCCATTTCTTTTAGCCGACTTCAAAAAGACGGGTTTATTAAATAAGGTTTTCTTCAAATTATGGTTAAGGAGCAAAGTCAAAGTTAAAATCCATTTATTAATTTTACAATAAGCACTTATATACGTTAAAACCAATACATGAAATATATTTCAATTTCAGAATCAATTTTGATGATAGAAAAAAGCGCTTTAATGGTTTTGGCCTGTTGTGAAAGAAAAACCTAAGAAAACTCATCAGTAAAATCTACACTCTAAACAGTTACCGCCATCTCGTACCTCATACGTCCGCATTTTTGTACCAGAAAAGACGAAGTAATATTATTGTAACACTGTTTTAAGAGATGGCGGTAACCCCCCAGGTCACCCAAGTCATTTATAATCATTGTATCTCCTCAAGTGGACTAAATTAGTTAAGATGTCCAAAAATTCTTTCGTAAACCGAGACTCCACCCTTGGACCAAAAAAAGGATAGCAGTATCATTATGAAAACTTATTACCTGGGGCGTATTTGAAGTGACGTCCGGAACCATATCTGGCCTCTGCCTGCGGCCCTGGATGTGAATGGGCGACGACACATGGTGGTTGCCCTCTTGCGCATGCTGTTACGGGTGTCAAACATGCCCATGTTACTAATAACTACAACCCGAACGTAAACGGTGATATCGCCCAGAGTTCATGTTATTAATTTTACGATGGGCACAAACCACACAAAACATGCTGGTACACTAGTCAAATATGAAATATTTAAGTATTCTTTCAATATGAAAGACCCTCTTGTTAAACTGCACTTACATCAAAAGCATACAGTAATGCTTTCAAAGTAAAGTGCTTATAAAGTTTTCATTTTAATATGAGTACTATATCAAATATTATAATTGTATATGATAAAAAAACTGCGAGTCTACAAGTAAAGCAGGCGTCCTGACAGTTTTTAATTATAAGTAAGGGTAAGTAAATTTATTGATCCAAATTGATACATAAAATTCATGATAAATACCTGTACTAAGTACATAACAAAACGCATGTTATATATATATATGAAATACCACACGTATACATACCCACACAAGCAATCTCAGATATACGAATAACAAAATATATTCTAACGATCACACACACACACATAAAACTACCCATACACACACAAACCTTACACTTACCGAGTGTTCTGGAACGTTCCTCTCGCTGTGGTAAGGCGAGTGCATAGTGGTACTGTTGTCAACGGTAGCTTTGCTGGTCTTACCAGGCGACGAGCCCACA
The DNA here is from genome assembly GCA_019425675.1 of Leucinodes orbonalis. Taxonomy (NCBI): domain Eukaryota; kingdom Metazoa; phylum Arthropoda; class Insecta; order Lepidoptera; family Crambidae; genus Leucinodes; species Leucinodes orbonalis. Next base: position 20,998 of record PQWD01000145.1, read on the forward strand.
GTACCTGGACGACGTCTTTCGCGACCCTGTATAAAATAAAATACCGATTCTTTGGAAATGTTCTAACAATTAAACACATAGATGGAGGATTACACACATCATATCATCTTAATCTCATGTGTTAGTATTAGTGTATATTGTGTATGGTTGCTTTCGTCTACTGCTCTAATTGGCTAACATTTTAGTTTTCTTTTATATTCTTTGGTCTGCTGGAAGAAATCTCTTTTTAGAGATAAGCCTACCTGTACTTATTGTTCCTTTTTGTTACTTTTAAGTTGTCAACCTTTGTACGAAATAAATAAATAATAGATATTCGTCCGAGAGCCCTATGGATCAGATACATGAACATTTTTTTAATATAGTCTGAGCAATTATTAAAGGTCGACACACCTGAAAATGCCCAATTTTGCCCGCATGCTAAATTATGACCTCACTTCTAGTAGTTCTAGTTGTCATTCCAGACATTGTTATAACTCAAACAATACATGAAAAAAACTGACTGAAGTATTCGATTAAGTTTTCAAAGGTCGACAAGCTCAATTCATTCACGAACGTGAGTCGATCAACAAAATACCTTTTTGCCGCTCTCTGACTTATAGTACGCGACAATTCGACATGGCAATCGGAGTATGCCATGCTGCCATGCGTCACCCGCGTTCACCTTAGGTTTTAGGTTCACCTATTAGAGATAGGTACCACCGCAGTGCCAGATAACGTCCCATGAAATAGAAGTCTTTTGCAGATTAATATTTCGGGATGGGGACTGTAGCTAGTAAAATTACTGAGTCTAAGATACGTAACATTTGTTGTATCGAGTGACGGATGCAGTGCAACTTTGATGGAGAATAATAACTGTCTATCAGTTGTTAGTCTCAATCGATGTCACTGTCATGGTCAGGCGTGTCACTTACCATCAGGTGTGCGTCCTGACCGTCCTGTAAACTTTTGTACATAAAAATTATTTTATGTTACATTTTTACTAGGTGGTAGACTCGATACTGAGTCGTCTAGGTACCACCGCAGTGCCAGATATCATCCCGTGAAACAGGAGTGTTATGCACTTTTGTGTTTCGGGATGAGGGCACTGTAGCTAGTGAAATTATCGGGTATAAGAGACCTAACATCTGTTGTCTCGGGTACGGGCAGTGCGACATTGATGGAGGATAATAACTGTCAGTTGTTGGTCTCCTTTAATGCCGCTCTATCATGGTCTGGCGTATCACTTACCATCAGGTGAGCGTCCAGACCGTCTTGTACACTTATAAGATTAAAAGAAAAAACAAGGATGCAGCACTTACCGGGTTAACTAACTCTGCACTTAGACCTAAGTACTGATGAAGAGCTGTAAACGTAACTCTTTGTAGGCGAACCATGATGATCTGCAAATATGTACATAACAACCAGATTAATAATCACTTTGTTTACATAGAAGTCTCGATACTGAGTTGTCTAAACAGGCATCCACCACAGTGCCAGATATCGACCCGTACAAATGCCAGCGTTATAAATTTTATTTGATTGGAAAGAGGGAACTCCAGCTAGGAAAATTACTAGCTAAAGTCGCCTCTAGTAGTCATATTTACTTTATATATTTCATGAATACTAGAAGTTATTTTTAGATCTATGTGTATTTTATTGAACTTTGGGAAGTTATGCTTAATACATATTTATATGACAGCTGACCACAGATAAAACATGGCGGATAGTGTTTTCGTCTGATTGTGTCAAATTTATTTTAAAAATTACAATTTTACAGTTTCTCATATAAAAAAATATTGTGCATTTTTTTATTTATTTAACGATACAGTTAAACAGTTTAAGCCCAACTTCAAAAAAGTGTCAAGTGGTTTACTACAACACTGCATCTATTATGGGTAGGCTTAACAGTTTAATCAGTAAGGATGATGATTCCTTTTTATTGAATTAAATATCACTGTTTATACTTTAAAAGTTACTTACTTGTATGACGCGTATAAATATGTCTGGATACTCTTTGAACACTTCTTGGAAAGCCCTCATCGGCAACTTAATAACTTGGGAGTCTTCAAGTGCTTTAGCATTAACTGTCTTATATGGTTGAGAGTGGCCCTGTAAAAAAAATACGAATAATTTCATCATCGTCATCATCATCAGCCTATGACGCCCCACCGCAGTGCACAGGCCCTTGCCACGGATCACACAGTGATGAGTGAACCCTTTATCATTATCATCATTGCAGCCTAAAGCCCACTGCTGATAGAAGGCATGGGAATGCGATTTCCATGCGAACAGAACCCTGTCAGTTGACATCCATCTGCTACCCAACGTTAACCAGGTTATCAGACCATCTGGTTGGGTTAGCCTTCTCTCTTCCCATCAACTCATCGCAGTCCACTTGCTGGACATAGGTGCGCAAGATATCCCGGCCCTCAGCTTTTCACACCCAGCCTCCACAAGCGTCCGCAAGTCGTCGGCCCATAGGTCTGAGTACCCTACGCTACGCTTGCCAAGACGCGGTCTCCACTCCAGAACTCGTCTGCTCCAACGGCCATCGGTTCTGCGACATACATGACCAGTCCACTGCTACTTCAAGTTGCTCATCCGGCGTGCTATGTCGGTAACTTTAGTTCGCTTACGGATTAAATCATTTCCGATCTTATCCCTAAGAGAGATCCCAAGCATAGCTAGTTGACTTGTTGTTAAATAAAGCAGTTAGCACATACCGTCAACACGTCAGTAAAACTAAGCAGCGAGGTGACGCTCTCGCCTGCCCGTACAATCTTCAAGGACAAACTGCTGCCATCTTGATTCGTGATATAAACGTTGACGCGCCCGTTCTGCACCACGTACACGTTCTCGTCCGTGTCGCCTGTAAAGAAGATACCTCTTACAATTTGGTGTAATGCTTGAGACGACGGCTATTACACCAAGGGTTCCGGGTTCGATCCCCGGGCAGTATAAACATTTGTGTGCATGAACATGTCTGTTCGTATTAGTCTAGGTGTTTTGTGTGTATGTTACGTATGTATTTACAAAATATATATAAGTATGTTGATCCGTTGTTCATTATCCATATTACAGGTTGATGCTTAGTTTGGTGCTAGATGGCGTTGTGTGAGTGTCAGTGAATATTTATTATTACTAATAATAAACTCAGTCTTCTTCTTCTTATCGAGTTGACAAAGATCTAGAAGTTAAATATGATAATGCGACCAATATTGGGCCACTTTGAGCGCCCTTTCGTTTGATATCCAGAGGTCCCGGAAACGGCACGAAGATGGACAGTTCGGGCAACACAGTCATACAGTCTGCTTTTGGAATATCCCCATCTTAGCTTATTTTCGCGCTACCTGCCCGCAGTCTATTCTAAGTTTTCCAGCCGCCCAGGGATGGTCACCGCCCTACGAACTTCCTTACTTGTGCGTTCGTTAGCCACACACTCGTCTACCGTAAAAAGAGAGCACTCCACAAAAATAAAGTCCACTGATAGATAGCCTATTCCATTAACTTTTATCATTGAATGTATCAATCACTCACCAACTTTGAACAGGAACGAGCCAGCCGGCAAATTGAGTATCTCCGTGTGCTTGCAAAGCATCAGAAACACCGGCTTCTCGAAGTGGCCGAACACTCTGATGCTGTGCAGCATATATAGGGCATCGGGGGGGACTCGGTCGTCGCTCGTCAGGTCCTCCTCTAGATACTCGGCGGGCGGCTCCAACACCTGGAAATAAAGGAAATATTTTCAATCTGAATGTCTTAAAATAAATAAATATCCACTGACATTCACACAGCGCCATTTAGCCCCAAGTTAAGCATGAAGTCTTAATGGGTACTAAACAACGGATAAACATACTTATATACTTCTTTTTTTGTAAATACATATTATACATAGAAAACACCCAGACCATTATTAACAGACATGTTCATGCACACAAATGTAAGAGCGTCGGTGGCTCTGTTGTCTGTTGCCTTCAGATAGGTCTAAACCCCGCCACGTGCCAATGTCTTTTCGAATTTTCGGAAATATATGTACATTTATCCGATACTCTTACGATGAAGAAAAACATCGTGAGGATACCTGTGCTCGCCTATGCGTGTTGTCGGCCAATCCGCACTGGGCCCTCGTGGACTACTAAGGCTCGTGCCCCTCGGTGGGGACGTTTATGAGCTGTTAATATTGATGTCTTTGAATATTTAATAATAGTAACTGCCTACGTCGTCTAGTGGTCTGAGCGATGGACATAGATCGCTGCGTGACAGGGTGTGTGGGTTTGAATCCCGCGAGATTTTTTTAGGCTGAGAGCCATCTGCGCTCGAAAATAAAAAACCGCGGAAGTCGCACATGATGCGAATTTTCCCAGATTAGTTAGGCCATTGTAGGCTGAGGCACCTGATTAACTGAAAATAACTTTTTTGTTCCGATTTCTTTGATTCATACATAATTGGACTGATCTGCCTTGAGTTTTTTTGAGCTTCCATCTGTCATGTATTCGTATTAAAACAAAAAAAATACTCAAACGAATGAGCATCCAACCATTGGATTTGCAAACTTGTGTCTTTGCCACAATTTTCAACTAACAGGTCAAAGTTCTAAATGGGTCATTGAAGTAGATAAACAACCGGTACATGAGTCATACATCTCAACGTAATCACTGGCAATTAAATTCATATGGTAACAGTACCAAAGTTCAATGTCCATTTTACACCGTAAATTGGCCTTTTTTTTTAATGACATAAAGACGACACCTTATCTTACGTTTATAGATCCGGTTATTTGTTGATACTTGACGTGTTGTAGACTAAACAATACTACCAAATTGGCAAGTCTTATATGGTAATACAAATAATATTTATTGTTGCTAGAAAAGTTATTTCTACTTTTGCAGTCAATGTTACATTATCTGTACCAGACCAATTTGTTGTCAAAAGTTAAGGTTTAAATATACCTACATATAATATTTATGCATAATATGCTTAACTATAATAGTTATGTCACAATAATATATATATATCTCTCTCTCTTCAACCTATCGGAGTCCACTGCTAGACGTAATCTCCCCCATTGTGCACTGGATATCCCGGTTCTTCAATTTTCTCATACAGTCTACACCAGCGACCTTTCACAAGTCGTCTCGGCTCCTACGCTAAGCAATACTTGCAAAGAAGCGGAAATTTACAATTTTTTTTACTATTATTTTAATTTATTGATAAAAATGTTACCTACTTTTATACATTAACGGAAAATGTTTCTGTTACGTTGATATATGATTGTAAATATAATAACACGAGCATCAACCAATCGCGTAACAAATACCTTAAGGCCACAGGCGCGCTCTACCAGCCACCGGTCCTAAGCCACCTGACCTTGTACAGCATTACTACGCAATTTCATTACGTCAAATCAATCTTAAACACACCAAAACACGCTTGCTACAATCTTATAACATAGATAAATGCCATTCTTGATGGATGACTTGGTTGTTATTTATTTTATAGATAACGATATATGCCCCCCGCTAGCAAAATTTTATTTGATAGAGTCTTAAAAAATATAATAATAACAATTGACGATTCAAAAGTATCTGTAACAGATTGATTTGAATAAAGTTTTTTTTGTTTTATTTGTGTTTAAGACCAGCTGTTCCCAGCGGTATTACTCACGTTATAAGATATTCTCCCGCAGTAGAACATAACCTAAAATTGCTTCATTAAGTCACGCGACATTGCTTTACTTTTTCAAATGTAGTGTCTCAAATAAAACTAGCCTTTGTTTTATTCTTATTACATCAGCTACCTGCCAAAAAAAGTCCCGTCCGAATTCATCCAGCCGTTTCATAGATTCATCATCATCATAATCATCATTACAACCTAGAAAGTCCACTGCTGAACGAAGGCCTCCCATAACGATTTCCTCGCGGACCGATCCCTTGCAGTTGACATTCATCTGCTACCCGCCACCTTAACCAGATCATCAGTCCATCTGGTTGGGGGTCGGCCTACGCTTCGTTTTCCGTTACGCGGACGCCACTCGAGAACCTTTTACGCCCCATCGGCCATCGGTTCTACGCACTATGTGCCCTGCCAATGCCACTTCAACTTGCTTATCCTGTGGGCTATGTCGGTCACTCTAGTTCTGCTACGGATATCCGTGTTCCAGATCTTATCGCGTAGGGAAATACCTAACATAGCCCTTTCCATAGCACGCTGAGCAACTTTAAGCCTTTTTAAGAGGCCCTTAGTAAGCGACCAGGTTTCACTTCCGTATGTCATAACCGGCAACACACACTGGTCAAAGACTTTCGTCTTCAGACACCGAGGTATTTTGGACGAAAAGATCTCCCTTAACTTCCCGAACGCTGCCCATCCTAATTGGATTCGACGAGAAACCTCCTGCTCGAAGTTGGACCTACCCATTTGGACTACTTGTCCCAGGTACACATATTCGTCTACAACTTCGAGTTCAGAACTTCCAACTGATATTGGTATGGGCACAACATGGATATTAGACATGACTTTCGTCTTGGCCACGTACATTTTAAGACCCACCTGTTTCGAAGCTCTGTTAAGGATATTGAGCATAGTACCTAAATCCTCCATGGATTCTGCCATGATTACTATATCATCGGCAAATCGAAGATGAGTGATGTACTCGCCATTGATTTCATAGATTATCCGGAAGAAACTTATAACAAAAAAAAATTCAATATTTTATATTTTGGCATATGTATAACCATATATAATATGAATTTAGTTCACGTTATTTAAACCAATTAATATGGGAAAAAATACGTACGTATACGTATTTCGCCAGAACCCGAGAAACTGAAAATTTCGAGTAATCGTGAACCTTAGTCCAAAGCCTCTTAGAGGCTTACTTAGTTGTAAGATTGATAAGCGACTGTTGTCTGCGAACATGATTGCTTAAATGCTTAACTATTTCATAAATAGTAATAACATTTACCTTCCTTAAAGGACCATACCTACACTTTTCAACTCAAGGAACGACGACTAGCGAAAGGTAGCTAATGCAGTATGAGGGAGACCTATTTACAGCAGTGGACTGCGAAAGGTTGAAGAACAAAATGATATCCACCTATCTACATCATATAAGAAATGTTTATTTCCCTTTACGTACTTTGAGCTGTTCCGGCGCCGACTCTTTCTTCAGCTGCAGTAATTTCCTGGCGAACCGCATCACCGCCCGCCGCTTTCTGCCCTGCCCCGAGTTGGATATGGACTTGACCTTCCTCAGCATCCGTCTGCCGTAGAAGAGCATCTTGTCCCGTTTGCGGAACCTCTTCGCGGGTTCCCCTGCCGTCCCTGAGGCACCGACGCCGCCCGACAATTCTATAAAAAGATTTTGAGTTTCAGTTCAATGTACGGGAAGCCCTAAAATTTTTTTTTTCAAGTCTCTTGTCAAAACCTTGTGGCGGTTCACAGAATACATAATTATGCTTACAAAATTTTAATAGTGTAGTGCTAATAGTATGGGAGAAAAAAGGGTGTGACATACGGACGGACAGACAGACACACTTGTCGAATCTGTAAGAGATAACTTTTTGACATTTGGCTACGGAACGCTAAAAATTTATTGTAATATAAAAAAAATCCCCCTGTGGTTTTAAGGTGCAGTTTTGTATGTTGCTTATCAATGCATTTCATTAATTGTTTGATAGAACAATACCCATTTTATGCATGTCTTATTATTACGCCGCCCAACCCAAGCCACAAGCTGAACGAGATCATATAATTCAGTAATACTGAAGACTGCAAGCATGTATAATGGCTGAGCCAATCTATTTTTATTGTGTCATGATACCAGTCGCTAATAGGTTATTAAATAAATATCCACTAACGTTCCCACAGCGCCATCTAGCCCCATATTTAGCGATGAGTTTATAATTAGGTTACTAAAATACTGATAATCATACTTACATACATTTTTTTTTAAATACATAGATATTATACATGGAAAACACCTAGACAAATCCAAACAGACATGTTCATGCACACAAATGTTGTACTGCCCGGGGATCGAACCCAGAACCCTTGGCGTAGTAGTCGAAGTCTTAACCATTACACCAAATGAGTCGTCAATTGGTCACCAAATAGGTGAAATATATATTGTTGAATCATCATGATGGTCAGCCTAAAACGTTTAGAGGAGACCATACGCCACAAAAATATAGATATGGCCGGTAACCGACCACTTGGGCCCAATTGGGAGTTTTTAATTTTGTAAGTCCATAATAAAATATTGCTTGTAAGAGGATTTTTACCTTTCGATCGCCATCTTCTATAGTAGTAGAAAAATACGACTAATACTGACACCAGTAGGCACCCGCAGAATGACCATAGCAACTGAAACAAAAAATAAACATTCAATCAAGTGTAGTTACAGATGACCTATACAGCTTCACCGATTTTAATGTATGGGAAGAGTCTTCTAAAATGAAAGAGTAAATGGAAGGTGATTTATCGAATTTTGTACTGTTATTTCCTAATATAACTATTGTTTTAAATTTTATTACTTTGTTTACTTATTTCATTGATATCATACCTACCATGAATATTCGAGGTTATTTAGATAAATTAGCACTATAGCGAGGTTATCGAGATATATCAGCATCGTGGACACTTCTCTCAAAAAATTAAGCTTTAATTGAACTTTAACTTACTCAAAATTGGAGTTAATTATGTAATTTACTGTTTGATACGAGGGGCGATCAAAAAATAATGATAATGAGTAATAAAACAACGATTCTAGTTTAAATGTAAATATTTTTCTACTCTCCTAACAAGTCCAACACTTCTCTTAACATAAAATATCCTTTAAAACATCTTTATATCTCTATATGTCCCTACAGCAGCAATCACCTCGCTACCATCTTCAAATTTCTTGTCGCTGAGTTGTTCCTTGAGCCGAGGAAACACATAAAAGTCGCTGGGAGCTAAATCTGGAGAAAAGGGCGGCCAGTTTAAAGCCTGCTTCTCGGATAGTAGCCATCGCAACTCCGGTTTTGTGTGCTGGAGCGTTGTCCTGATGAAACAGGGCTTTCACTTGGAGTTTGTCCCGCCTTTACGCTTTTGTAGCTTCTCACAGTCGTTTTATAAAGCTTGTAAGAGCCCGTTACCGTAGTTTCCTTTTCCAGGTAATCAACCATTATGATTGCCTTAGTATCCCAGAAAACAGACGCCATAACCTTGCCCGCCGAGCTCGAGAACTTTGAACTTCTTAGGCGTTGGTGAGGATGGCCTATTCTAGCCATCGATTGTTGTTTGGTCTCTTTGGTAGATATTTTTGCAAACAGACGTAATTGATGACGCATTCCACTTCGTTTTCATATTGTCGCTCCGACTGCTGGTATTCAAATGAATGTAGGTCCTCCAAATGACGTCCAATTCATATATTTTTTATCCTGAATCTTTTTTTTATCACCTAGTACAGTCCACTGACTGTACCACTCACTGTACTTACTAGACAAAGTAAATGAGTAAAATTAAACAAATTGGAAATCAAAGTTATGTAACTAGTAATATAAAACTTAAAACCACAACAAAAACAGAATAATGTTATAAAACAGTCGAGTAAAACGGACGTAGCGTGAAAGATATGGTTGAGATATGAGAGTTGTCATCACGCGATGCTGTCCAGAATTTAATTGATAGAAAACTACCGCAAAATCAGACATTTATAGAAGTGGTTTCACTGTTCATGAATAGCAGATAAAATCTTCTCATTATTGATAAAGTCCAATTGATATACAATCAAAGAAACTTATCCACTGGGTGGTAGACTCGATACTGAGTCGTGTAGATAGGAACAACCCCAGTGCCAGATATCGTCCCGTAAAACAGGAGTGTTATGCACTTTTATGTTTCGGGGTGAGGGCACTGTAGCTAGTAAAATTACCCGGGTATAAGAGATATAACCTCTGTTGTCCCTGGTGACGGGCCCAATGCGGCATTGACGGAGAATAATAACTGTCTATCAGTTGCTGGTCTCCTTCAAAGCACGTTCTGATGTACAGAACGTACACTTATAACATAAAAAAATCCATCAAAGTTACCCTAGTGGTAAATTTTTTCTATACCGACTTAAGAGCTCCATCCGAGGACAGTCGTGGTTAGGGTTGGAGAGCCATGCTTTGTCGCAAATGGAACATTTCGACCGAATGATACCGATGTTTTTTGGGACCGAGTCTTTTTTGCCTTTGATATAGCGTTTTTTATGCTAGATTTTTTCTGTCAGCATCATGGTTTATCTCTTTATTCATGTTTGTGCTGACATTAAGAAACGAAAACTAAGGATGATTTACCAATAAACTTTCCACAATATCATACGCATCCACATAATATAGTATATGTACAAAACGTGGGAGACAACAACATTATAGCATAATTATTACGAGCACTGATAAGCCACTACCGACGTTACCATCGTAAATAGATGTTGCTTAAAAAAACCTACATTATAAAATTGCAATTGAATTTCTACAATCTATGTAAATGTTTATACAATAGCAGACAAACGTTCAGAGAGTTCACCTGATGGTAAATTACACCATCATGTACCATTTGCATATACCAGAGGGCATAAAAATGCGTTTCCTGTACTATAAATAGCAATACGATCTTTTTAAAGGTCGTATCGCTCAGCAAATAACTCGAGGCGACCCGATGATGGACAGGGATTGGGAGGGCTTAGAAGCGTAGCATGATAGCTAAACAACTATTGAAATGTCATTGGATGGGTACCCGAAAAATACTATCTCGAGGTCCGTCGTGCTTAGCAAAGCACGTCGGAACTCGAGAGAAGCCGTTGGATGGTTAACATCAACCAATCCACATTGGGCCCGAATCTTCGTGAAACGTTTCGTTCTTAACGTAAAAATCAGGGATTTTTGAGTATCATTATAAGTATAGGTATCACAAATTAGCCAAGCTACATTACAAAGTCACTGGAATACGTATGGAGGCAGTAGATCAGATGGCAGGATCATTAAATGATACCCACTATGTGTCTACATTTTTAGTATTTGCAGCGAATTTGCCACCTACCATACATACCAGCAGTATTTCTTTGTATCTGGTCTAGATACTAACAAAAACTACATCGGTTAACAAAAAGAAGAAACTGGCGCAGACAAGTATTTGCTAAAACGACTGCTATCTCTAGCAGGAAATGTATCTGGGGCATTGATGCATGAAGCATAAACGAATGGCAAAAATTGCTAGTCTTTGTGACCCAATTGAAATTACCACAAGGTAATGCCTTAATAATCTATTCTAAATTAAATCATAAAACTTAAGTAGAATCGACAACTTTACACAAAGAAACATCGGTTAAGCTTACTTCAATTTCACGCAATAATTTTACACTAATAAACAAAAGGCACTTCTTGTATTTGTATACAAACCCAAACAAAACAAATCAAACATCTCATAAATACCACTCGCTTACCCTTTCACTAATCACTATTTACAAACTCCAATTGACATAAAAAGGTACCCTATGACTTTGTGAATACGGTACAAATTAACATACCACAAAAGGCCACTGTATCATGTCACAAGCACTAAGTAAACCAACCGCGCTCGTCCGAACTAAATGGCAAACTATCGAATAAAACCGAAGTCCTTGCGCGACTTTTCGCTCGTCGCAATCCATAGAAATTACGCAAAATACAGCGTCCATACGTCGCGCAGTCTACGCGATGCTGATGGCGTGGTAGAATTAATCGGCAAATAAAGGATTGTACATTCCTAAGAATGTATTCTAGAGTAATCTTTAGAGATTTCAACTCAATGCTTAGGTAGTTAATAATCTAACCAAGGTCACAATTAGAGCCTTGGTATAGACATACTGAGTATTAGGTTCAGTGCAAATAGTGATAGCCTGGGTAATCTAACTTAGAAATTCATTAACAATTTGTCTAATAGTGGAATGTAAATACACTGGAATTCAACAAAAAAACAGAAAGAAGACAGAATTGAAACAACTGAAATAATTTAAAAAAACGCAATGGTGATTTTTCAGAGCATATTGTTGTGCCTAGTATAAATTGAACCTGGTTTTAAATTAAACTATCTGCAGACATCAGCTAGAAAAGTAAATTTAATAATAAAAATATGGGATTAGCTTAGTAAATAATTTGAGTGAGGCTTTGCAGCTTAGCGTCAGTCAAGTAGGTTGCCCAATGAGCCGCTCAGCACGCCTCTCAATCGAGTTCAAAAAAGCCCAGCCAATTGGTATTAGGCTGATCCATCCCATAGGTGGCAGCAGTTCTTCTTCTTCTTCTTCTTTCTTCTTTAGCTGCAGTCTTTTCTTTGGACTCGATATATTGGCCGAAGTTGAGATTGGCAGTGAGATGAACACCAAGAAGCTCAAGGCTATCAATTATTGCACCAGGTACATTTCGGAAAGTCGGAGCAAGATCAAATTGGATCAAAATCCGTTTGGTGGAAAACAGATACGCCTGTGTTTTGGTAGCGTTGAACGTCACCAGATTAGCATCACCCAAGAGGAGACTGCTTGAAGAGACGCGTCCACGCGGCTTACCATCGCATCGCGACAAGCCTGGATTTCTTCCTTACTGGCCCTTGCATCCGATAAATACCTGTCCGTAACTGTGCTGTCATCTGCGTACCCAATGATACTGGGCATAAGCAGATCATTAATGTGCAGCAAAAATAGAGTTGCGGACAGGACCGATCCCTGAGGAACACCGGCGTAGATATCCTGGAGGTTAGAGCAGTAGCCATCAATGACTACTCGTATTGACCGGTTACTCAGGAAATCTGATATCCAGGTACAAAGGCCATCAGGAATACCAAATGAAGGAAGCTTGCTTATAAGGCTAGCATGCCAAACCCTGTCAAATGCCTTAGAAATATCGAGTGACACGGCACCGTGTCTCTCAATAGCCTCACTCCATAAGTGTGTGGCATACACAAGACGGGCCCCAGTTGACCGGCCTCGGCGAAATTCGTATTGACGGTCACTGAGGAGATCGTTACCTTCCAGGTAGGCCAGGAGTTTATTGTTAATAATCATAACATAAACAATAAATAACATAGTCTTGCAGAGTATGGAGGTGACTGAGATAGGTCGATAATTGCCATGGTCGGCCCGACTACCTTTTTTAGGCACAGGTTGCACGTTAGCAAGCTTCCACGACTTAGGCACAATTCCAGTCTCAAGTGAAAGACGGTACAGGCGGGACAGCGGCAGAGACAACTGGGGCGCACAGGTACGCAAGTAGTCCAAAGTGCGCAGGATTTTAAGGATCTCTTTTTGGTGAATATGCACTTCTGCCATTGAGCAGTCAGCACGGAGCGAGATAGGTGGAGTTTTCCCTGCAGTATCTAAACGCGAATTCTCCGCAAAAAGTGATGCAAAAGCGGTGTGAGCGAGTGTACCATCCGGTTTCAGAAGAGGTATATATGTTCATTGTCTGGGTGTTTTTGTATGTACACATGCATGCACTTTTAAGAATATTTGTGATTAATATATGTTCATCTGTTACATAGTAACCATTATACAGATAAGATAATAATACATATGCGGATTTGAATTTATCACAAATGAAATATTTTGTTTTGTTAACATGAAAGGAGGTGGGGAAATAAATATACTATACTATACAAAAACTAAAGAAAACTCAAATTCTTTAATTCACAATTTTATGCAATGAATTCTTTGGACTTTAAACAAACAATACTAAGTAAACTAGTCAAAAATTTATCATTACAAAAAGTTTATCTGGAATTTTAAATTACAATTACTATAAAGTGTAAGATATATCCTAAATGAATTTGTAGATTAATTTTACAAAATTAACCATTTAAGTATACCAATAATTTTGTAAGATATTAATAATAATTAATATTGGTAATATAAAACTTCAATCTAATTTTTTTTAACAATGAAATAAATACCAATTTTCTACTATTGGTTTACCGATTATTAATTTAACTACTGGTTTCACTCACTCATAAAACATTTTTCATTATAAATTTTCATCAAATCTTAAAAAGAATCATTTACGTTCCATGAACTTATCTTTGTTTTCTTATTTAGAGTTCCTTTTGTAATCAAATCACGGAAGTACATAAGAATAAGCATATAAGAAAACATCTGGTAATAAAGTTCATTTTAACATCACATAAAATTACATGGCAAACATTGTTTAAAAGAATGGATTGTTTTAAACCGCATGGGTTTTCACTGCCACATGTCCCACATAGTAATTCTCCATTTTCATGTTTAAAAACAACTGTTGTTTCAATTCTAGCTTTGCTTATATATATTAGACCCTTATAGCATAAAGTAAAAGCTAGTCAAAAAAGTTAACAAATGACAAATTTTAAACCTTATATTAGTGGAGATAAAAATAAATTTACATTGTATAATCGCCGTTATCAAAGCCGAATATATTTTAATCTTTAATTGGGCATTGAAATCAAGGATACGGGGTTCTATTATTATATCAATGTTAGTTCCTCTTACCTAATAGGGAATCCAGCCTGTATTTATCGAATTTCAAACAATATTGATTCAAACTTAACGTACGTACTTAATACTTTATTGAAAGAACATGAATTATTGTTTAATACCAATACCCACCTGGTTTTCTTGAAAACTGTTAGACCATTCCGATGTCCATGTTTTGACCGCAAACATATCAGATTTGTCATGTATGTTATTTAATAAGCCCACAACATCCATTTTTATTTTATTTGATAAATTTTCTAAGGTTTAAAGTGAATTTTCATTTTTTTGTAATTGAATTGATCAGCTGTTTGACAAATAATAAATACGGCCATAGTCTAAAAACAACTTTTCAAATTATCTTATTGTCTATGAACATTTTGATGCCATGGGCACTCACTGCAATATTTATTCATATTTAGACGATTATTAAGACGTAATCGAATTTCAATTACGTCTTAATACGCTGTCTTTGGTTAAATAAAATTACTAATATTTTCTTAATTTAATTGCAGAATAATTTAATTACACTGATCTTTGACATGTACATTTATTTTGATTTGTATTATGTAGGTACTCATACAGACCATTAGTAATATTGTTCCTAACCACTATGAGTCCTTGTAACTGGATTCAATAAAGAAAATATTATATAAGCAACACGAAAAAGCAAGAAAGCGAGCGTTTCTATATCGCATCGCTGCAGAGCCTCCAGAACAGCGTCAAAGGCTTTCCAGTCTACAAAGTCCACAAATGCCATACACAGTATAGATGTAGTACACGGTGCTGTAGCCTTTTCGAAACCCAGCCTGCTCCAGTGGTTGGAATTCGTCAAGTCTAATGACGAACGTAGCGTCCGTAACTCTAGATAACAATTTATAGACGTGGCTCAGAAGCGCTACCGGTTTATAATTCTTCAAGGGAGTTTTATCACCATTCTTGAAGAACAAGACGACAACGCTTATAGACCACGCCTCGAGTGTCATTCCCGTGTCGGAGACGGCATTAATAGATTAACTAATGCCCACAGGACGGGCTGTGCACCGGCTTTTAAAGGCTCTATAGTAATAACGTCATCTCCCGGGGTCCTCCCATTTCTTAGTTGCACTAATCTCACTAACACGTTGACGTCCTGGATGTTGATCTAGGATATAGCGTATAATGTTGCCTTTGTAGGGCACGTGGATCTTCGGTGTCCTCGGTCTGTGGCTTATGTGTGTATATATGTGTGTGAACTAGGGGCCCATTTTTTCTGGCACTGATCATTGGAGGTAAAAGCCCGTAGTCACCTCGCTGGGCAGGCGGGCTGGTGACCGCAATATGAACCAGTACACAGAATGGCACTGCTGCCCACCATCCGGTCATTTATCCTTTGTCGGCTTTTACGACATCCTCGAGAGTAGAAGAGGTGAAGAAAAATGTATTCTAATTCGCCATCCCCACACGGCTCCCTCTCTTCCATTCCAAAGGAATCTATGATACGTGTTTAAAAAACCCTGTAACGTCTCAATTAGTTTGTTGAGAACTGCAAACGTTTCGTTTAACTGTCGCACTTTATGAAACTTTCTGTGATTTGAAAATGTAAATTGTTTTCAAAACAAGAAGTTATGCTCCAAAATACAGAATATTATACAACGAAATTGCCAATATATATAAGTGTATGGAAGAACTATCTACCTATTTTGCTTCACTGCTATTTATAATTATCGAAGACTAACATGAGGACACATTATGAAGATTATTTTTTGTGGTGGATAATCTTTAGTAGTACACTCGTAGGTAGGTTTTAAGTAGTAATATGATTCAATGCTTAGTTATATAAATATACTTTAATTTACGTACAATTTATCAAGGAATACTTTGAAAAATTTAGATTTTTTTAATTATTTTTTTTCTCAAATATAGCGAGTTTTGCATCAAGGTCTGGCAACTTTTTAATTTCATAAAGGGTAACACTGCAACACGCTCTCACTCTCCTTTCGTTCATTGATTTTTTATCATTTCATGTCAAAGTCCCGAGTCTTTCAATCTTGTTTCGTGAACCAAATTTAATCTGCTTCTAGAGGTAATTAGTGACATTTTAGTGAAAGTATCACCACGTTAAATCTTTATAACTGTTCAAGAGACAAACTAAATCAAGGTAAATACAATTATCTGTAAAAGATGTTTGCATTAATGTACGTACGTCGTACGGAAACCCAATATGGCGCTGCACTCCTACGTGTCTGTAGTTTCACCATTCATAGTTTATCTTATTTCTTTCTTACAGGATGTCTCGCTACCGGGAATGGGATTTGTCTTGCAAAGTTTATGTCGGCAATCTTGGAACCAATGCTTCCAAATATGAAATTGAGAAAATCTTTTCGAAATATGGCAATATCCGTAATGTATGGGTAGCTCGTAACCCTCCAGGATTTGCATTTGTAGAATTTGAAGATCCGCGTGACGCAGAAGATTCTGTACGTGGATTAGATGGAACGTGAGTATTTAATAACTTTTAGTTCCTTCTTGATATAAATTATTTTACCATCTATCTACCGTGGCATGCCAGCCATTTTGTTCCAAGTCGACCTATTTTCTTGTCCTCAAGCTAATTTGACCACGAGGTATTTTTTTAATCAAATAGCAGCTAAATACAACACACATTGTCACAAAAGAAAATGTGTTAGTTTCTAGACTTTTTTCATATTGACTTTTAACATAAACAGACTACAATAAACAAACTAGATGCATAATCTCACTCTAAAGGTGTCCATTGCAAAATTCTGCCCATCAGTTAGTTGGGCAAAATTTTCTTTATTACCACATCACTGGCTACACGTCATAGTGACATTGTAGTATGCTCGTGCTATTGAATTTTATTATTTTATTTGTACCCTTATAATGACTCCTTAAGGTCGAAATTTTAATGAATAATTTTATGTTACAAATTACAACATGTGTCAATATATGTGCCTGGCCTGACTCCGGCTCAGACATTTTTTGATTACTTAAGCTTGAAAAGTTTCATATCAGCACGCTCCTTAGATCCGCTTCACTTTTTAATGTGAAACGCTTGAGTCATAAGTGTGCTAGAGTACAATACCTCCACTCGGAGACTGAAATGTTGTAATTACAATTCCATTGATTCAACTTGTCTTCTAGTGGGGAACATTTGATCAATACAATGTTTTCACAAAAATGATCCTCATATTATGTAGAAATTTCTAGTAATTTTATCTTTTGTTTAGACGTTGCTGTGGAACTCGTATTCGTGTTGAGATGTCTAATGGGCGAACTAGGCGAGACAGAAGGTATAACATTTATGCCTCTTTTTATTTTATGATTAATTACACATATTTAAAAGTACTTGCTAATAGTTATTGACTTCATATTCAGTGTAAATTAATGATTTTAATTGCCATTCTACTGTAATGACGTTATTAAAATTTCGTAACGCTTTTCGTCAATCAAATTAATGTCAATTATCTAATTTGCTATATATTTGTAAATTTTCTTAATATCTGATTGTTTAGTCAATTAAGCAATTGACAATGAGATTAAAAGTGGTGGGTGTTGGAACGTTTACAGGTCCATTTTATCAACCAACCACCAACACACCGACCTCACCACATCTCTTCACCACAACTACGGCTCGTTAACCAATAAGACATCCGCGATCGCCGCTCGCAACAACATCCCGCTCAACTTCTACGATTGGCTCTCCAAACTACTACGTCCAGCCGAAGTCTTCAGCAACTACGCCCAAGCTATCCTTTCAACCGCCATTACCTAATCCTAGACCTTATCTAACCTGGATCTATCCGCACAGCCATGAGCCACCTATAGGACCTACAACCTTGACCATTGCAACCCTGATGCATCACCGACTGCACACACGTCGTCAACGTGGCCAGACATCTTAACGACGGTCGACACTCCCCGTGTTACCACATTTTCTCTCGAAACTCCCGTTAATGCCAACGCTTGAAGATTATGTTGAAACTTCGCCTTCACACAAGTTAAAATCTCCTGGCCTCACCGCAGCCCCCACAACGGTCAACAACCTTCACAGGCTCACCAAGGCTCGGTACTATTTAAATCCTATACTTAGCACTACCTTACCTTACCTAATTAGTATTAGAGAATTTGTGTTGGCATTTAGGTATAAATTTAGGATAAATGTAACAGTAGATAAAAAGTACAGTAATGAATATCCCAGTTATTAATTCAGAGTTGACTAATAAAGGACAAAATTAAATCTATTTTAAATTTTTGCTTCAAAACTAAAATTTGTTACATAAAAATGTTTACATAATCAGGTTAGATTTGAAGATTTGTCACAATGGCTACAAGGTGGGTCCATTCTGACTTGCCGGTTGTATGTTAGCAGGTCTCGCAGTCGCAGTCCCCGGAGGAGGTCGTTCTCGCGAGGCAGATCAGTATCCCCTCGTCGGTCGCCTTCCGTTCGCCGCCGCTCACCCTCTGTAAGAAGATCTAGGTCTCGTGACCGACGAAGCCGTTCTGACAGCAAGAACAGGTAAACTCAATTAGAACATTGCATAAAACACTGATGTAACCAAATTTCGACTGAGCTGCTTTTTTCGTTATCTCTAAATTGCATACATTTTTAATGGCATAAATAACTTCAACAAAAGTGGCTCCAATGTCAATTCATATCCTAAGCATAGCATGAGAACTTGGTTACGTGTAAATGCCTTCTTAATTTTTCTTGTCTGCGGAAGAGCCATGCTTCAGCACGAATAATAGGACGCCTCGTCAGGATCGACACCACGGCCGTGTTTCGTCAAGTTAGTGAGGCCTCTAGTGGCCCCTAGATGCCTCAAACACCCTATCATCCTAATATTTCAATTTCCCTTTTCCGTTTTAAAGGTTGGAAACAAACTTATTCTTTTTTTGGAGAATAAAACGAAGAAGATATCCCGGTCCTCCGCTTTTTAATTTTTATTTCTGTACCCACCCTCATCTGCTCATTAGCATACCTATAAATTATAATATTTTTCATATGTCTGATGAAAAAAGTTTTCAATATTACCTTTTTTACAGGTACTGAAATTGCCAACTAAGAAGATAAAAGTACAATGGGACAGCTTAATAAAATTATATATATACTCGCTAAAGTGAAAGTGTATGTGTGAACTAGATTTTGTGTGAATGTAGATTGCAATATTGAACTGTCAGATAAAGTTACTAGATGTATAAAGAAGATCACCTTCATCATATTCATTGCATATTTCATTAATTTAGTGGATTCATTTAGCATTACTTTTGTGTAATTTACCAATTTAAGCATTTTGAACTTATGCAATAGGTACAACACTATTTAAATTATATCTATCTAATCTTTTTGTAATTAGAATTATTTTATGATGACATATGTATATAATAAGCAAACCATTTGTTTTATTTCAATGTACCTATTATTAAGAATTCAAAAATGAAATTAATGAATAAACATTCACTATGTATTTGTTTGACACTTTGATATATTTAAAAATAAATAATAATAAAACATTAATAAAATCACAAATACACAACCATCCATTCTTCATCATTATGTGTAACACAAAGTAATATTAAACTATAGGCATGTTAAACCTTTTTCTTTTCATTTGCAAATGTAACAGACCTTTGCTTGAGATTTTCAAAAAAATTAAAATATACACACGTGCCTATAGCAACAAAAATTGTACCTATGATATGAAAAGTGGTAACATTGTTCTTGAATACTACAGAAGATATCAAAAGGGATACAAACTTCCTAAGAGTCAGAATGAAGGTGACAGTCACAGAAGTCTCCCTTGTGGCCAACTCGTGAACAGAATGTGTACAGTAAAACTGTGACACAATGTTGATACCTATGAGGAGCCAAACATCAAACTGTAAACTCAGTGCTGTTTGTTGGAGTTGAGGGTAGATTCCAATGAAGAATGGCAATGGGATTGCATGTGTGTAAAACATCATCTGGAAAAAATCAGTATTTTTTACAATTTAAATAATAATAAAGTTTTAATTCATGGCACTGACCATAAAGCGCGCTTTTGTTTTACGAGTGAATTCTTATTATACATAATGCAATTAATATACATAACTTCATATCATGTAACAATTACAAACCATTGTTTTAGGCACATGTAATATGTGCGTTTGACATATTCCGTCGCCGCTACGTCGACTGCGTAAAACAGTATATATTATCTGTGGTAAAACAGTGGTTTGTAACTATATGAAATTATGTGTTCATTGCATTCCATGTAGGTAACACAGCATTACCACATAAAACAACCGTATGCTTTAAAAAACATTAAATTATTCCCACTTATTTGCCTATTTCCCTACACAGATTTGAAACCATAGGTGATCTGCTGACAACAACAGCACTTAATTTGTCAAAAATTTTTTTTTGTGATATCACTCACTTTGCATATGCTACTTATAATCTCTGGGCACAGTGGCGTGTACATGTCATATAAAGTTTATATTTTGTCACATTGAACTTTTCCATTCATTTTCAGTTATGTTTTTTGTTTGGAAACTTTGAATATATAACTTACTTCATCTGGGTGTTTTCCATATTTTCCATACAATATCTCCTGCTGTAGTCCAGTGAAAGCTCCTGTTATCAATGTCAGTAATAGTATTGTGACTCCTATACACCAGTATACAAATTTTCCTTTGTTCTCCTCATTTGGGGTACCTCCATACATTGCTAAAGATACACCTAGGCTTATGAGAATTGATCCAACTGCATTTGATAATCTAGGAGATTGTTTCTTTACAATACAGTATACAAGCATACTGGCCGGAGATGAGGCAGAACTAGAAGATAAAACATGGAAAGTTTGCTTTCAAAGTCTTCAAAATGCATCTTTTCTTTCTGTTGTAAATTAAGAAAGTGAATTTAACAAAAACGTAATAAAAAAATTTAAGTACACAATAATAATAATTACCGTATAATCATATGGAGAGTGGAAGGCACATGCAAGGCATATACATAATTGTTGGCAACACTTGTCATAAAAAATAATGAAATAAGTACCACATATTGTTTTAGTGGTATTTTAGGTTTCATCTGCAAGCAAAATTTATGATTGTAGAGGAACAACCAATGATTATTATTATGTTACCTGTTTTTTAAATAAATTGATTCTAAAATTCTTAAAATTACCTATAAGAAGTAGAAGGGTACAAGAGACCTAACATCTGTTTTCTCGGGGTGTCAACCGCAGTGCAGCATTGGTGAAGAATAATAATTGTCTATCAGTTGTTGGTCTACATCAATGCTGCTCTGTCAAGGTCAGGCGTGTCACATACCATCAAGTGAGCGTTCTGACCGTCATGTATACAGTGTATACTTGTTAACATAAAAAAAAACAGCGTTATTCAAAGCAAAACACTTGCCTAAAAATAATGTATGGGCACTTACCATATCAAATTTAACCGTAAATAAAAGTCCTTGTAAAGATATAAATAGGAATTGAAGAAAAGAAATAAGATTAGCACTATTTGGAGTCCTAGCCATTAAAATTTCCATGAGAAAAGCAGATGAACAACATCCCGCAAAAACTTTTAGAACAGTTTTTGAAACACGCATCTTCGTGATATGGATCAATAACTGTCAACATTAGCAAACTCAGGCTTTAGTCCGGCACCGTACTGTGATAAGATAAAGTTTTAAAACTATATTTTTTTACAAAAGGTACAAAAAAAAGTTTCAAAATGTAGATATCGCGCGACGTCAACACTTTTTTTCGTTCATTCGTTTATTTTTTATTCTGTCATTTAGAATAGGCTAAAGTCATAAACTATACTGCCTCATCGTGGGTATTTTTAAATATAATTATGGGCGAATAAATAGTAGATATCCTAATAAACTAGTATTTCCTTTAGTCACTACAACATCATACACAAATAATAGTTATTTTATGGCAATTCGAATATTTAATCACTTGAAGAATGATTTTAAGAAGTTACCTGTACAATTGTTCAAAAAAAGTCTAAAGGAGTTTTTTGATGAAAGTTGATTGATTGATTTATATTGTTATGATAATTATAATTCGCCTTAAGACGAATTATAATGAATTTATTATTATTTATTATTAATTTTCGTGAATTTTCTATGTGGCATTGGATGTCCCCCCCCCCCTACCTCAAAATGTGGCAGAATTATTTGTTCGTAACTTATGGCTGTTAACGGCTCCTGTCCAATAACTCCGAGCTTGAATGCGACTTATTTAATTTCATTTTGACATAGTTATTGTTTTAATTTTATTTTACAAATTAAAATATGAGAGACAAATAATTACTATCACATGATTTGTACCGTATTTAATGCAAATAAAGTATTTTGATTTTTGTGTGTATAAACCGTGTGTTTCATTAGTAAGCACCGAGAATTACTATTCTCGTACTCGGTAGATACTCCTATGCCGTTTGTTGGCGCCTTGTTAAAAAGCGGTAAAAATAAAACCCACGGGACCGTCTTATCGTACTATATCAATGATGAGATGCACTTAATGACGAGATACACTTAATGGTTATTAATTCAACATTATTACACATCAAAATTCGATTGATCACATATTTTATAAAATTTAAACAAAACCTTAGAACCATAACGACATAGAAGGACGACTAAAATAACAACTGCACTGCATATCTTCATTCCTTTTTCCTTAAGGTATTTAATAGTGTGTGAGAAAGAGACATGTGTTACGGTTCTTTTCATTACCTGGTACGTTGTCACAACTTGATTTGATTGATGAATTTGCAAGTGATGGGAATGAATTATTATATTTTACCGATAGTTATTGTATCTGAAAATACCGATAATGTGTTCTAGCGTAGGTGCGAAATATTTGGTTTTCGATATGGAGGTCGTGGGTTCAATTCTCACGGGGATTACTATTATGTAAGCTTCGATGGCGTCCTTCTCGAAGTTGTGCAAGAATATGTTTCCTTAGACCAAACTATTCAACCTGGCCATAACAACTTTGTGAGGAAAACTAAGAGGAATCAGTTGGGCTGGGCGGCATTTGACAAGTTACGTCAGGTCTTCACGTCGACGATTCCGTAATGCTTAAAAACAAAAGTCTGAGCAATGCGTCCTACAGGTACCAACATACACAGGTGAGACATTGACACGGACTACGAAACTGGTTCCCTAGTATATGTCACTCAACGGTCAATAAAGGGGCTATGCTCGGGTTTCCCTTAAGGATAAAATCAGATTTACTAGGTGGAGACTCGATACTGAGTCATCTAGGTAGGTATTAACGCAGTGCTAGATATCGTCCTGTTAAATAAGATGAGGGCACTGTAGCTAGTAAAGTGACCTAGCATCATCACATTACACACCTCAAAGATAACTATATATCTCCACTATTTGATGGATCTTATTATACATGGTAATACGCACTGGTCAAAAACTTTTGTCTTTACACACTGAGGAATATTAGACGTGAAAACACAGTCATTAATACGAGAAAGAAATGGTTCACAGTTAATGACGTAAAAAGAACGTTTCCATATATTTTGTATGAGATTATTGATATGTGACGTCATTGCTCACTTTTGTAAATTGACCTAATATTTATTGGTGTATTTTTAAATACAATATTGCAAATAAACAACAGTGATCAATAAAACGACATATAAAATAAGGTGCGCTTTTATAAAAATAAGGTTTGGTATTTTATTGCGGATGGTGGAGAATACCGAATTGAATCAGCTTCGGATTGAATGAAGGTACAGCATCAAATTTTAATCTCCTTTTAGAAGAAAATTCATTGTGCAAGTAATTGTCGGGGCAGAAGTGCTTAGAACAGATCCTGCTGTGGGTCTTCCAGTTCCATTCGGGTCTGCTGATGTTGCTTCGCCGAAAATCCTAACTAAAATATCGATATGTAAAAGCCACATCAATAGTTGACATGTTTACCTAGAAAATTTAATTAGGATTATTTGAGAAAAAGTAGACAAATACTGTTTTGGCTTTTATTTGAAAAGTACAACTATAAGTTAGAAACATTTCTATTATAGTTTACACACATTTCCTGATTTGTTTGATATAAATTTAATCAAAAACTCACGAATGAAAGTGAATCTTTTCACCACTGCTTTCTTTCCTTCCCGAATGTGAATAACAGCCGTCAATTACACAAGACATGTTTTTATGACCTAAAACACTTCATAAGGAACGAGCACACATAAAGATAAATCACTATCTGAGCGCAAATTAAACAGAAAATAATTTTCTTATAATCAGGAGCCGCCAAACCAATGACAGTACTATAATCCGGCCATGTGAGCAAGGTGTCAAACTGTTTTTAACAATCTTTAAGAATGCACATCAAAATGTGATTTTGAATTTAGTCGTATGCTAAATAAGTCCAATGACATAACATTGTATTGAGTCCACTGACAGATGTGATAACCTGCTAATTATGAGAACTATGTTCAGTTTGCGGTCTCATTTTCGCCTACGCAAAATCGTGTAAGGAGTGAGAGCATCAGGTATACGTTTTAAATCGCTATTTTAGCCCGAATTCTATGCTTTAGTCATAATTCTATGGTCATAATACTATGAACAAAACTGACGCCATGACACTTAACATTCCCGCCAAAAAGTGCGTTCATTTTTTGCTCTATGATCCGTTCCTTCGTTTCATTGAAACCAGACTAAGGTCTTAGTCTATACTTACTAGTCATAAGTTCATTATTAATTGATAAATGAGATAGATGAAAGCTCTCAAGTCACTTATAAGTTTTTGATTTTAAGATTTTAACAAAGTAGTTTAAGTTTATTAAAATCTGATGTTCATTCATCGAGTATGTTCTATAAACTATTTTCCGAAAGATGTCCCGCATACGCAGCATTGTAATCATGCGAAATAATGATACCAGTATTGGGAAATAATATACTAAGTGCCAAGTGACATGCACTTTTGTGTTTCGGGGTGAGGACACTGTAGCTAGTGAAATAACCAGGTATAAGAAACCCAACTCGGAAAGAAGCGTGTCTGGTGTCGGGCGCAGTGCGGCATGAGGATAATAACTGTCTATTAGTTGTTTGTTACCTTTAATGCCGCTCTGACTATCGTCCTGCTCACTTATAACATAAAAAAATATATACATATACCTATTATGAAATAGTAATTGATTATTCCACAAATATTTAAGTAACACAATACCATATGCACTTAAGCGCTCAAAATAAAATATATTGTTTGGCGGGAGGTTAAGCCATTCGGCATTCAACTGTTTAAGAAAAATTCATCACATAATATCTCAAACTAAGGAACCTTATGGTTCAGAGCATAAAATGCTCTTATATCACTTAAATCCATACTTTCATATAACATATATGAAGCACATAGACTAGATAGATATATACTAGAGTTTTGTTGTCTTTAAAATACAATAAGAATCCTAATTAATAAAACCAAATAACAGGAAAAAGATATGAAAATGCGGATATGGAAAAATAACAATATTTACTAAAAGCATCTTATTCAACCTATCGCAGTTCACTGCTGGACATAGGTCTTCCCCATTTTGCGCCAGATATTCCGGTCCTCCGCTTTTCTCACCCAGCCTCTACCAGCGACCGCAAGTCGTCGTCCATCGGCCGGAGGTGTCCTACGCTACGCTTGCCAAGACCGGTCTCCACACCAGAACTCGTCTGCTACTACGGCCATCGTTCTGCGACATACTGACCAGCCCACTGCCACTTCAACTACTATCCGCGCTATTGAACTTTAGTTAGTCTTACGATAAAATCATTATCTATCCCAAAGAAACTTTAAGCATAGCTCGCTCGATTGCGCGTTGAGTGACTTTGAACTTGTGAACCAATCCCGCAGTCAGTGTCCATGTCTCAGCTGCGTATGTTACGGTAGGACGCATTGCTCAAAGACTTTCGTCTTTAAGCATTGCGGAATAGTTGACGTTAGGACATGACGTAGCTTACCGAATGCCGCCCAGCCCAAATGAACCCTAGGAGGAGTCTAGCTCTCTCGAAGTTATGCCGGCCAAGTTGGATGGTTTGGCCCAGGTAGATATACTCCTGCACAACCTCGAGACGGACACCATCGACGCATATCGGTTGTGGCATGACACGATTGTTGAACATTACTTTCGTCTTATTTAAATTCATGCCAAGCCCAACTCGTCGGGAAAATTCATTAAGGCTGTTCAGCATCTCCGCAAGCTCTTCCGATGACTCTTCCACGATACGTTATGTCAGCAAAACGCAGATGAGAAATATACTCTCCATTGACGTTGACGCCTCGTTCAGATCCTCGTCCAGTCAAGAGTTTTGAAAACATTCTCCAATGCGTTTGTGATCAGTTTCGGGATATAACATCCTCTGTCTCACACCACGACGCAATTGCATCCCGGATCCCACCCTAAAATATATAACGCAAATATTCAATAATAGTGTTCTCGTAACGCGAGTTTAATAGCCAGCAAAGACGTTTCGAGGCCGACGCGACGCGGACAGACCGTCCAAACCCCGAACCTCACTTGCTTGAGCCAGTTCAGTTGCGCTCAGTCAACGAGTGAGCTCGGTTCACGGCGCTTAGGCGCTCGTGCGTGTTACGAAACTGTGTCAAAATGTCACTTCATTCGTTGTCAAACATCGAAAGAATCTCTGTGTGTTGAACTTAGCTTCAAAGTTACTGTTGTAAACGATTAAAATAAAATCCAATGTGCGAGAAGTCTTAGCGGTTGTTTAAACAATTTTGAAACTTAGTGCACAATGCAAACAATATTGTATTTTAATTCTACCTCAAGTGTGTGCGAATTAGTACTGTTAAAATGTTAACAGGATATCTAGTGTTCTCTTTTTTAGTTATTCACACATTCCCGACAGGTGAGTTTTGTGGGTACTTTAAAAATATGTATGTGATTCATATTAATTTGTTATTCAATAAGCCATCTATGAAACACATGACCCTATACGGGTAGGCTCATGCCCCTCGGTGGGGACGTTTAATGAGCTGATGATGATGATGAAAACACATGAATAAAAGTGGTTTCCTATCATCATATTAATTTAAAAAATTAAAGAAATTTTAAAAATTAAAAAATTAAAGAAATTAAAGAAATTAACGATTATTCACACAATGACTCCTTTATTTTAAAATAACGGAAAAGTATTATTAAAGAGTTTTTAAACACCGTGACGTCATAGTTTTGTAATGTCAAAGTTTTGACAGATTGAAAAAAGTAGCTTATTTGATTTAATTGATGAACTTATATTTAATTCGATGGTTACGTACAGATATATTTTGCTTTGTATCGAGATTCTAAAACCCAAGATTTAACAACATACCCACTTATCGCTTTTTCTATTTCACAAATTAGTTCTATCGAATTTTTGACTGACCGCAAAATTATTATCCAAACCGCCATCGAGAACGTTAAATTCATGTTGAAAGCAGTTCGGACCGCGGCTGTTCAGGAAATAAATCTGGTTCTGCTGGATTGTGACGTAAAACACAATAACACCGTAGTGGCCGTTCAGTCAATTAGTAGGCACTCCTATTCACCAGAAGGTTCCGGGTTCAGTTTCCTGATATTTAGGACAATCTATTGTACGTCGTATTTAATTGACTTAAAACTCAACAAGATTGCCTACTTTATCTGTTTGGAAATAACCTAGACAAAGTTTGCAAACTGCTGAACATTTACACTCTTGCCATTTCACTGCAGTCAAGTTGTAGAAGCAAACTGTTATGTTAACCGACTTCCTTAAAAAAACTGACTCCAGCACTTCCTTTGTCGGTTTTGGGACCGCATCGAAGGACTTGAAGTTGCACAAAATACGTTAACGAAGTACAACACTACTCAGCCAGTCTCTACTCCTTCGCTAGTGAAGCATTACGTTATAGCTAATATATACATATATACTTATATAGCAGATCCAGGCTCCCCATTAAGCCGGACCTATATGACGCGTTATGAATTTTCCCGTCCGGTCAAAATCCATGGTGCCTATGGTGGCCGGTTTTTGTAGCATCTAATGCTTTTTCCTTTATTCAATAAAATTCTAGCTATGCAGGTTGTAAGGTTTTGTGATCCATAAGTAAGGCCAAATTTGCGGGTCTACTCGGCCCAGGGATTGCCAGGTAACGGCAGACCTGGCAACCCTAATTGCAGGTACCTACGCTTTGTACCACTAATGCTGAGGTTACACTAACGGAAAATGCTATTAATGTCGCGACAATAGGCGTTAATTTCAGGTGTAGCCAACACTCAACGTGAAATTATCGTAATAATTATCGCGTTATTAGGGCATTAGAAGTTAGCCGTCAGTGTGGCCCCAGTCTAAGGATTAGGCCCGCGGTTAAGCTGTACACGCCTAAGTCCTTCCGAAAAATATAATAATGATTACGATGTTTGATTCGGGTAATCCTAATCTTGAAATATTTATTTTACTAACTATAACTATTGATAAATACGTTGTCCAAATCCAGATGGCTAGTTGGTTTATGTAGGTATGTCAGGTCAAGATGCGGTCAAAGATGGTAGGAGGCTAACTGAAGCAATGACTCGATGAACGAAGATTAAATGTGAGAGTAGAGCTCGCCAATCAATGAAATCCTTAAAAAAATGTATTATTTTTGAAATACCTATATTTGTCTTAGTAACTCTGGTCAAGTTGGGTGTGTATTAATTTATGAAACTAACCATTGCGTAATGAAAATATCCGTTAAGTCCGGTCAGCTCAGGGTGTGTACAAGACATCCTTTTCCACTTTTTTGTCATAACAAAATTTTAAAAATACTTTCATTTGTTGACGAACTCTTTTCTCATTTATTGCGCAAAAAGTGCTCGTAAAGTTGATTAATTATGAAAACAACAATCTCTTAGGTAGAATGTTTATTATACTCACGCCAGTGCGATGTTTTTTTCTCCAATTGACAGCTCACTCATGTTTAATTGCGCCAATTTACCGGGGTAAAAAGTGCATTACAAGTTGCACGTTGCGCCCGGCATGACCATTGTTTGAGAAACTCGCCAGTTCGCATTTAATAGTTATGGCTATGTATATTATGATATCATATTGGTACCAACATACTTCTTCTCCTGCAATATAAAGTATAAGTCAGGGTTGCCACCTTTTGGAGAAACAAATTCGGGGCGATCGGGCATCCATCAGTGACGTTCGAATTTAGGTCCGATCACATTGTGACGTATGTGACGCAGTCTTAAAAAATGACACTTTATTTTGTATTTATCATATAAATTTAATAATCATTCAATGATAAATTTTTCATACATTTTCCCTTTTGTCGAACCGATTTTAATAATCTTATATCAAGTTTATTATCAAAGAGGTTATTTGATTGATCCTATCGCATATTGTCAAAAAGCGGGACAAAATCGATAGGCCGTCGGGACCTGGGACAATGCCTTTGAAATCTGTCCCGGCAAAATCGGGACGGGTGGCAACACTGGTCTAAGTATCCTTATTGTGGAATCTGATGTTAGATCGGTACGGTAATTTTACTAGCTACAGTGCCCCGATCACGAAACACAGACGTGCAAATCACTCCTATTTCACGAGACGATATCTGGCACTGCGGTTATACCTAGACGACTCAGTATCGAGTCTACCAGCTAGTAAATATAACTAACATAACACAAAAATAATAAAAGTTTAGTTTTACAATTAAATCATGATATGATCAGCTTATCAGTATGTTTTGTAATGATTTAAAAAAAAATCCTGAGTACGTCAATGTAAAATTCATGTAAGAGTATTTTTTTTAAGAGGTATGGCAATTGCGATCCATATTGTATATTTATTTCCATAACATATTAATCTCGTTACGAAAGAACTCTTTATGATGCTGAAATCACAAATGCATTGAAAATAAACAAGCTTATAGAGTAAACGCTGGTATTAAAAACATTAGGCAGTAGTCTATGGTACGTTGACGGGGTCTTTGCCTTATTTATGTACTTGATACTAAAATTTAGCCTAAAAATAATCATAGGTATGTTCATCGTGGCATTGAACCATGGAAACAAATACGAGTATAATATGCATAAATTATTTGCCAGCATAACTAATAGTGATCAATAAAAATATTATTTGCGTCCCTTCATACTTAATTAAAAGGCATATTCAGCTGTTGCTCCCTTATAAAATGTCTTGGAACTTTCGTAACGGAAGTAAATACATACTTGTAAAAGGTTTTCGTGAGCGTGTTCGCAAGTTAGTCATTCTCATTCAATTTAGCGATTTCCGATACGACTTTTTAAGCAGGGGCACAGATTATTCAATATATCAGGGGTTTATCATTCGAATTGTTCTCTGGAACAGAATGCGTCACGCGTCACAATAACGGAAATCGAGACTACCTCGGAGGAGTCAGAACTCCTTCGAAGAGACTACATATCAGATACGTTACGTGGTCAAGTAACGATGCAATCTCCTCATAGCCATCAATGACGTCAAAAGTATTATATAGAATCGTGATATGCTCACAACAATCGAAAAAAGTGTTCCGAATACAGTGACAGCACACGAACACGTATTTCGAATGAGGGTACATTTACCTAAACATTTTGAGGCACGGATGGTGTATCTACCTTTATATATACAGAATATCATTGATAGCCATGCTGTACGCTGCATAACTCTACAGTGGTGATCGAAAAGTAATCGTCATAAAGCGATTCACGTTTGATAGTAATTTAATATCATTAATGTTACTCAGTTGGAAAATCATAACCGATACAATCATTAAAGAATAAGGGACTTTTTTGTACAATTTGATGACGTAATACACACGACGTCTAATGATCTAGTGACGAAAAGCGATGATTACAGTGCCGGGCATTTGGCTTGCGAGTCGATGCAAAAGGTGCCAAAACTGTGGCAAATGAAAACAACTTTATTTTGGTGCTATCGTACAAATTTGCTACTGTAAGTTTAGCGATCTACTGCAGTTCCGTGATTGTGAATGAAAATATACCTGCCTGCAATGCAGACTTCTATATTGCATAACAAGACTACTAAGAGATGACGAAAATTCACAAACTATATCGATACAGATTCAACATAGTCAAAATCTTCACGAAAAATACATACCATTTGATTTGATATAATAACTACTAAATAAACTTTTGTTTTAGTTTTAGGAAGACAATCAATGATGTAAAAGTATGGATTCGTGATATGCTCACAAAACAATCGAAAAAAGTGTTCCGAATGCAGCGACAGCACACATACACATATTTCGAACACATTAACCTAAACGGAAGAGTACAAACTGTACTCTATTCGGCGGTTCGTTTTTGAGGCACAGATGGCGGATTGGCACCTTTATATATATACAGAATATCATTGAAGACAACGTACAAACAATTCGCTTTAAAATACAGAATGACAAGCGAAAAAAGTGTTTCCAAGGAGATTTCTTACTATTTTTACAGTAGTCGTTCCGTTGTTTACATGCCAAGGGAACCACGTAAACACACAGATTAGGCAACAGCACGTCGGTCATGTTATAAATAGGCAACAGTGCAAGTGACAATAATCAGAAAACACTGAATGCATCCTGCCAAAATATTCGCGCCATTTGTGCGTTTGGCGCAGTTGCTAGTATTTTTACTTTCTTCATAAACATACTTCCTGTAACTGGCGAGTTTTGTTAAGATCTCATCAAGATCTCATTGGTAAATGTTCAATTTTATTATCTATGATTTAAGTAACTTTTTTTTATTAATTAGCTCGCATATTTTTTGAGCATCATCCTTCTTATGGTACTTTATTTCTTTCACAAATTGGCATATAACTAAACCTTTATGGTGTGGTATTTTTTAACAATAATATTTTCCCGATAGATTCTCCAGTAAAAAATAAATATTCACCACAGATTTCCCAATACAGGAGATGGGGCAAGCCGCGTTTAAAGTGCACAAATGTAAGCTCAACGAGCATACACTGGCTGCCAGTTACGCTCTGTGAGACACCAAGACGCACGAATATTAGAAGAAATTACCGTTTTTTTCCAAAATGCCATCCTGTGCAATTGTACATGCCATCATCGCCAATGATCGTAAATTACCAGAATATAATAACTTTTCACAGTAAGAACCGAAAAGAAATTGCGACACTGGGACTGCTATAAACTTCGGCTTGTCCAGTCAATTGTATATTCGGATGTCTATATTCATGACATGACACAGCGCCATCTACCCCATAATAGCGAGGAGCTGTAGTTAGGGTAATAAACAACTCATAATCATACTTATACACCGTAATTTTTGTAAATACATATAAAACATCCAGATCATTACAAACAGACATGTTCATGCACACAAATGTTTGTACTGCCCGGGAATCGAATCCGGAACCCCCGGTAAAGTAGCCGACGTCTTGACCATTGTACCACATTGGTCGACAATCTGTGGATTCTGGCTTCGTTTGTTGCATTGTTAGTCAAACGATTACCAAATATTTATTTTTTGTTTGTGCATCTGATAGACACTGGTCGACGGTTGTATAAAATTAGTAGTATGCCATTTATTCAATGTCTTATTTCTTAGTTTACAGGTCATTTCCCTATGCCTGAATAGCGAGACGTGCTTTATTGTCTGTAATAAATTTTGCATGATGACATTGTAAGCAGTGTATTGATATTTATATCATGATTCATTAAAATCTACTTGTAGTTGTAAATATGAACTGGTTAACCAAAATTTATAAGACTGTTCATTGTAATGATTGTGTGACGCTCGAACGTAGCACTCGTATAGACAATGGGTTCATGTATTGTGTGTTGTGAGTTTACACCCGCACTACGTATGACCGCTTATTATGATATTAAAAGTTAATTTCCTATTTCTTGAACTTAATTAATATTGTAAGGCTGACGAAATATTCAATGCAAACTATTAATTCTATTAGCTTAGTGTAAATAAATAAAATCAAATTAAAGATATGAAAACGTTTCATGAACAAAGTTCAAACAAATCCTATTAAAAGTGAACGCATTGGACAATGGACACTTCCGGTGTTATCGATGTCCATCATGGGTGAAATTCACAGATTTCCCAATACAGGAGATGGGGCAAGCCGCGTTTAAAGTGCGACAAATGTAAGCTCAACGAGCATACACTGGCTGCCAGTTTACGCTCTGTGAGACAAGTCAAGACGCACGAATATTAGAAGAAATTACCGTTTTTTTTCCCAAAATGCCATCCTGTGCAATTGTAACATGCCATCATCGCAATGAATCAGTAAATTTACCAAGAAATATAATAACTTTTGACAGATAAGAATCGAAAAGAAATTGCGACACTGGGACTGCCTATAAACTTGGCGGCTTGTCCAGTCTAATTGTATATTCGGATGTCTGTGGTGCAATTACTTTCTAACGGTTTGTTCCTTCCCTTTTTTCCTAAATTCACATAATGCAGCAGCTATTTCATGGAAAGCTTTCTATGGCGTTGCATAAATCCATCATTGTACGACTGGCTCTATTATCTTCACCCGTGATGGTGCTAGATGATGCTGTGGTAAATATTTATCGTTTATTTATATAAAATAACGCCCCAGACGGTGAAGGAAAACATCGTGAGGAAACCTGCGCACGCCTGCGAAGATTCAAAGGTTGTGCGTGAAGTCGGCCTACCCGTACTGGGCCCGCGTGGACGACTAAGGCCATACCCTATACGGATAGATGCATGCCTCCCGGTACGGACGTTTAATGAGCTGATGTGATGTGATGAACGCCCCAGAAATTGATGGACTGTGTATTCTTCCTTAAGGTAAAACTACTAATGAATGGATTTTGAATTGCTCAAACGGTTTGGCAGCTGTCGTCAATAGCAAATGCACAGAAAAAATATGCACGTGGCATGCGTAGACAGACCGTCTGCGCTCACGCATTTTGAATCCTATTCAACTTTCTATTGCCAAGCGATATTTAGACATCTGCTGTATGTACTGGCTGGTTCACAAATTATTTATAACAAATATTACTTGTCAAGCAGTGTCAGGTCCATGGTCATTATTTAAAAATAAAACGTGATTATTTTTAAAGTTTTGTGCAACAGAGTGTAGGTAAATTATTGTATGTAATGTCATATATATAATAGATAATGAATGTAGACCCGAAACGCTTGACGATTATGGTTGAAGATATTTATTTCTCAAAAGATAAGGGAATATACAAATACGCTTCATGATTGGGCTGAGAGCCATCTGTGCTCACCACTTATCCGATGAAGCTGTGAAGGCCACCGACGGCCCAACGGCGGATCCAGAGGGAGGGTCATGGGGGTCATGACCCCCCCGAGCTATCTTTAAGTACTATGCTAACGTACATTAACAGAATACCTTATAAGTTCTTAACTTGACTACTACTATGTGACCCCCTCCTGGCGCCTAACCTGGATCCGCCCTTGCCGCGGCCAACAGATAATATTCATTCCGAAAAAAAGAGCATCATGCATTGATATAGCACAACACTAGACACGCGAAAGCACAACACTTTCCTCTAAATATTAACATTAATAGGCATCACTCTTGCGTTGAACTATACTCGGCGACAAAACCACAGAATTAATAATAAGATAATATAATTAATTATGTGGGAAAAACGAATAAAGATGCTAGCAAATAATTCCTCAAAGCCAGGATAAAGAAATGCATGTGCATAAAAGGTCCCGTTTGTATAATAGCGGAACTCAAGCCCAGTACACCGACAGTGCTACGGCCTGCCGAACAACGAAATAGATTTTTTTAACCAACAATAGGCATGAACTAGTGTGGTGGACAGTCCGAACTCCTTTAACGCATTGAAAGCCGGGGATCCAGACACAATAGAAAAACTACTGTGTCTGGCGCCTTATTAAGGCGTCATTAGTCATCAGAGTAGGTCTAATTCGATTTGGGATTGTAATAAATGTTTTATTCATGGTGGTCATTTTAGAAAACATTTCAGTCAAGGTGGAAACCTGGAAAACATACTTATAGAGCTACTCATCATCAGCTCATTAAACGTCCCCACCGAGGGGCACGAGCCTACCCGTATAGGGTGATTAGGCCTTAGTCGTCCACGCGGGCCCAGTGCGGATTGGACGACTTCACACACAACCTTCGATCTCTTCGCAGGGTGCATGAAGGTTTCTCACGATGTTTTCCTTCACCGTAAGAGCATCGGATATACGTAAATATAATATTCGAAAATTCGAAAACACATTGGTACGTGTCGGGATTTGAACCTCAGCCCTCCCGGTAGGAAGGCGACAGTCCACACCATTGAGCCACCGACGATGTTACCGTTAAATTAACGACAACTTTTAAGTCAGTACACTCAGCCATTTGCACAAATGCCTCATTTATTTCTCATGAAACATTACATGATTTACTTACGCTTTTTCATTAGTCTCAGTTAGCTGATCGTTAATTTACAATATAACAATAATATGTTACTCATATCTTTATATTGTTACACGCAATTGTTACATAATATTAATGTATCCTTTATTATGTTTTATTGAACAACTTGCAATGATTATCATACATAATGAATCAGTGCACCTGTGTCACTTCGAAATTATATAGGTAGAGACTGTCGTGTCCACAGACATCCGAATATACAATTAGACTGGATGAGCCGCCAAGTTTATAGGCAGTCCCAGTGTCGCAATTTCTTTTCGGTTCTTACCTGTGAAAAGTTATTCTATTACTTGGTCAATTTACTGATTCATTACGGTAATTTCTTCTAATATTCGTGCGTCTTGACTCGTCTCACAGAGCGTAAACTGGCAGCCAGTGTATGCTCGTTGAGCTTACATTTGTCGCACTTTAAACGCGGCTCGCCCCATCTCTTGTATTGGGAAATCTGTGGTCGTGTCGTATTGATATCTTTGACCAGGTACTGACCTTCTTTCTGGATTCTTTTCAGGAAAGCTAGAGTCAAAACTAGGTTCGTTTGACATTTATAAATATTCTTTAAGGATCCAAATAAATAAGAGCTTCGGTGGCTCATTGGTGTGGACTGTTGCCAACTGGAGTGTGAAGGTTCAAATCCCGCCACGAACCAATGTATTTTCAAAATTATGTACGTATATCCGACGCTCTTACGGTAAAGGTAAAGATCGTGAGGAAACCTCCGTACGCCTACGAAATGATTCCAAGGTTTTGCATAAAGTCGACCAATACACACTGGGCAAGCGTGGACGTATACCGCATCCTTTAGGCTCATGCCCCTCGGTGGGGACGTATGAGCTGAGATGAAGGATCCAAATTGAATAGACTTTTTGTTTTTAATTTGCAATACTAAGAATAAAATATGTGTTGTGAAGGTGGAATAACCTGATTGTCACACATTAGCATAATTATACAATATGATACTTGTTTTGCCATTACTGGTGTATAATAGGAAACAGCCACCATTTACGATAAAGTGAGTTCTCTACTTAATTCCTTGTTAGTTTCATAATAAAAGTTTTAAAGAATATATCTATAAAGAAATCGGATAGGTCATAAAACAATCAATATTTCTGATTTCATAAATACATTTTAAGACAGTGTTCTATATCAACACAAAAGAAAGGCCAATGTGGCGGAAAGGTTTCGAGTGGCGTCCACGTAAAGGAAAACGAAGCGTAGGCCGACCCCCACCAGATGGATGTCGACTGGGATCGGCCCTCGTGGAAATCATTAGGGATGGCCTTTATTCACAGTGACATTAGACTGAAATGATGATGATGATACCCCTCGTTTTCCTAATTCTCCACACTTCCACTAAATGCATTCGGCACGCACAAGTCACAACCACACACAGCGCCAGTACACGCACTGAGTTTTGTTATTTTCCTTGTATTTTTATTAATATATAAAAAATAAGTTTAATAATCAATATCCGAAAACCCCGTTGTTAAATACAATAATATTAAAGAACGGTATCTCCTTATTCTGACGTTGTAGTCAATCTCAAGCATAAACAGATGTAGGCCCGCAGAAAATTGCAAGGTTAATATGTATAAGGCATTACAATAAATGTATTGGAAAAACACAGTCCTCAGCCTAGAGACTGATGATTCTGATCGAATTGAAATAATATGACCTTAAAACGTTATAAACTACTTCGCAATAAATCATGGCGGCACAAATTGACCCTGGTAATGGGGTCAATTGGGGCGAAATGGAAGCGTCATAAACGAGCTTTATTCGGTCAAATGCTGAAGTAAACATGGTTGTTGAGGTGATCGCGTTGATACTTTCGTGTGCAAATAGCATTTTATAAGCGAGCAAAGCTTACAGCACAAAGAATTTAGTATCACTTAAATGAAGAATATCATTTTAAACGTGTGTTAATAGCCGAATACTTCTTGTTTATGCAGGTCCGTTTTAGACACGTTTCTACAAGAAGCAATTCAATTCACATGTAATAGAATCACAATAGTTCAAATGTGAAATGACAGAATTTATCTATGAAGTTACCCTGGCTTTCTGCTCCATTAACGTGTGTTGAAAAGTTATTTATTGTTAGTTGTCAATTTTAATAGATATCTGCAGTTTTTTGAGCACGGCAAGGCACTGCTTGATAACTTAGTTTATTTTTTCGTGCATACTGCATATTCAATTAAGGAAACCATCTTAAGAACCCAGAAATCTTTCCAGGTATCGTTGTACATGTAAAGTATGATCGGATTTTCATATATCACCATGTTTTATCTATATCCTGGATACTTCTTCCTAAACCTAACCAGAACAGCCCAATAATGTTTAGAGTTGGACGATAGTGAAAACTTTAGCGTTTTGCCATCATCATTACAGTCTAAAGTGTCCATATTAATGATTTAAAAATTGCGGGACGTAGCGAATGCGGCAGTACCGCCCACCGGCCGGCGCGATTGGCGGGATAACGTTCAGTTTTTCTGTAGCAATGATAATATAGGTAAATTAAAAATAAGTTCTGTAGGGTCGCTAGTAAATTATAAATTAACAAGGTTTAATGGTAATAATATTTTTTTTAAGTCAGAAGTGAACGGGACTGTCAGTTCAGTGGTGACTAAGTGATACGCCTGACCATGACAGATGCAAAGCTTGATGCAAAGTTGAAAGAAATTTATAAAAGACAATAGTAGTATTTGCAAATGATTACATAATACTATTTAGCAGTCGAACTGATACGGGAGTGGTCATTGTAGGCGTGACATTTGGCAAAGTCAAGTTCAAGGTGAGGCTTTAATTAATCCGCAGCTTCGCTATACGTTGACCAACTATACATACACCTCTATTTCGAGACAAATATATACGTGACTAGAGCGTCGGTGGCTCAGTGGTGTGGACTGTCGCCTTCCTACCGGGAGGGCTGTGGTTCAAATCCCGACACGTACCAATGTATTTTCGAATTTTCGAAAATATATGTACGTTATCCGACGCTCTTACGGTGAAGGAAAACATCGTGAGGAAACCTTCATGCACGCCTGCGAAGAGATTCGAAGGTTGTGTGTGAAGTCGTCCAATCCGCACTGTGCCCGCGTGGACGACTAAGGCCTAATCACTTTATACGGGTAGGCTCGTGCCCCTCGGTGGGGACGTTTAATGAGCTGATGATGATATACGTGACTAAATTACAAAAAAGTCAAGGGTCCTATAGTAAACATCTTAATGTCTTGTTCACAAATTATCTAATGTTGTTTTAACAACATTTATTTTAAGATGCTTTAGCATCTGCTGGGGGCCTACCAACAATATCACAAATGTTTGACGACCCATTTGGTGTAGCGGTTGGAGACATCAGCTGCTACACATAGGGTTCCGGGTTCGATCCCCGGCCAGTACAAACATTTGTGTGCATGAACATGTCTGTTTGTAATGGTCTGGGTGTTTTATATGTATAATATGTATGTATTTACAAAAAAAAATGTATTTAAGTATGTTTATCCGTTGTTTAGTTCCCATAATACAGGCTTCACGCTTAGCTTGGGGCTAAATGGCGCTGTGTAAATGTCAGAGGATATTTATTTATTTATATTACTTTGCCTTTTCTGATACAAAAATGCTGACGTATCATTAAAGTTATACTGTTCAAGAGATGTCTGTAATCCCCCAGATAAGTCTTTTGAATAGCCCCCAAAAAAACAGTTAAAAAAGGTAGAATCCAGAGCATGTAAAATACCCACTAATAGTAATAAAAAACGCGTTCAATTGCAACAATTTCCCCAGTTTCAATGTAACTGATAGGCATTATTTTCATAGCAAAAGCTCAAGTAGGCCTTTCCCATGCCACCATTCACAGCACCTCGGGACAGTTAGCTGGTGCAGTGGGACGTGCAACGGTCGTCCCAGATGGCTTTGCGGATGTGCAGTTACCGATGCAGTGTCTCAGTTATTCCTATTAAGTCGGAATGCCTGAACTTGTGGTGAAGTTTTGTTTTAGTTTAATATCTTCTCATGATAAACTACTGTTTGATTCATTAAAAAACAGTACATGAGTATACATTGAGTTACTGATAGATTGACAAAGAATTAACAGTACCTATTTTAGGTATATGAAATAAACGTAAATCGAAAAGTTCGTTGCAAAGCACTTATAAAAGTTGAATGAAGC
The DNA here is from genome assembly GCA_019425675.1 of Leucinodes orbonalis. Classification (NCBI taxonomy): domain Eukaryota; kingdom Metazoa; phylum Arthropoda; class Insecta; order Lepidoptera; family Crambidae; genus Leucinodes; species Leucinodes orbonalis. The sequence continues at coordinate 61,066 of PQWD01000145.1, forward strand.
TGCAGCAGCTGGAACCTAGGAAAATCTTAAAATGAAATATATTTTTTTAATGTTACCGATACTAAGTAACAAGTACTATGAAAACAATTGTTGATAATGGTGGTGTGTTATTTGATTGTATTTTTGTTGTGATTAATAATTTAAAATTCTGAGTGTGTGTTTTCATATATCATCAAAAATACCAATTGCAAACAGAGAATTTTTCGATTGATATATAGATGAATAGAATTTACTAGAGAAAATACAAACTTTCGCACCATCTTTTAATTGATACTTATTATTTTAGATGAACTCTATACGGACACAGTGTTTACGCAAAGGGGTTGTTCCCTATACTGCCAGGACCTCAAATCATCCCCTTTGTTTGGCAACTTTAGTATTCATGGGTTTTTAAGTGCAATAACAACAATTGCTAATTTATTCAACAGCATGCCACCGAAATTAATGACTTCTATTTCAAAAAGGTTAGTTTACTAATGGTTTGGCTATATTCAACTTTTCTCATATAGAAATATCAAAAACAGGTCGCAGGTGTTTCCGTGTAAGAAATAATATAAGCAAAAAAGTATGGTACTTAAATATTCATGAGCTGTTTTTTATTTTACCCAGGTCTTAGAAATTCTGTCTCCGGGTTATGCAAAACATGTTAAAATTTTAAGGAACACGGTATGGTTTTAATTTATAAATCATTACCTACATAATTCATCAATTAACATTCATAAATGTATTTACATTAGGGTCGCCTGGATATATTAATAAAACGAAAAATTTGCTTAGGTCAATGTTAAGACGAAGTTTTATCATTGGCAAATATACCAATGATAAGAATTTTCCTATAAATATAGGAACATAGAATACATAAAAGCATTCACGATGTTGACCTTACTGAGCCATCTCATATCTTTATGTCATGGTGCAGGTATATGATACTAAGATTATAATTGTCACCATCCTTACTGATACCTGCTGTTACTGTATTAGTTGGTTAAAGGACAAAGTTTTTAATAGAAAAATAGTATCAGTGCTTTTTCATGAAACCAAGCCCTTTCTTTATAATCTGCCAAGAAACACCAGGGAAATTGCATAGTCTGTTATATATTTCTCATTTCCTACTTCAAATGTTGATTTGTACACGAGGTCGCATCTATGCAGTTACGTAGCTTGTTAGAAAGTAAGACAAATCGGGCGAAATCATCGCTATTGATGACATAACAGTTCAACGTCCTTTAGCCTGCGGGCTTTATTGGTCTCATGTCTCTTTGAAAGGTACATTTAGGTGAAAGAATTTACTTAGATTTTGAAATGTCAACTTATGTTAACTTAGTGAATTTTAAAATTTCGAATGGAACGTTCGTATTGTTTATGGATTTTGGCGGTAATCTGAATATCATTTTTCAAATTTGCATTCCAATTTAAAAAAATCCTTCTGATAACCGAGAAGTCAAATGTCTTTACGGTTTTCCTATTTATTGAAAAAAAAAATGTCGCACTGAGAAAAAATATAAGCTTTAACTATAGCGTTTAGTCAGAATCACAGACCATTGTGACTAAATCATGTAATTCATCAATATTGGATTCTACTGTTTTACATTTTAGATTCGAGATGGAAGTTTCTTTGGCAGGTCATCGTCCGATAATTTAACGACCGCTCGTGGCTACCACGGAAATAAATTCGGATTAAAGACTAATCGTTAATTTAGCAAAAAACCTTACAATGCGTTTTTTGACCTCCACTTGGTGATGTTCTGTCCAGCATGGCATTATTAACTTTGGTTTGAAGAAATAACCTCAAATATTGCACGTGTTCACGTACTAATTAAATTAATAAAAAAATTAAAGCCCTGCCATAATCTGAAAGTCCTGTTTGTGGATGAAATTCTTAAATCATTAGTTAGTTTTATTGATCTAGGATGAAATGATATTTTAGAGTTACCATATTTCGACAACTATGAATAGGATAGGACTTTCTATAGTACGAAGGGAACATCGTAATTTTACTTGATTTTAGCTTTTCAAGCATGGTTCCCATGTTAACAGTATTAGATACCAACCACAGATTTCCCAATACAGGAGATGGGGCAAGCCGCGTTAAAAAGTGCGACAAATGTATGCTCAACGAGCATACACTGGCTATATTTTACGCTCCGTGAGACGAATGAAGACGCACGAATTTTAGAAGAAATTACCGTTTTTTTTCCAAAATGCCATTCTGTGCAATTGTAACATGCCATCATCGCAGTGAATCAGTAAAATTTACCAAGAAATATAATATCTTTTCACAGGTAAGAATTGAAAAGTAATTGCGACACTGGGACTGCCTATAAACTTGGCGGCTTGTCCAGTCTAATTGTTATTCGGATGTCTGTGATACCAACTAATAATAACGCCCACTGCAGGGCACAAACCTTCCCATATGTCATCGGTATGAGGAGATTGCGACGTAACGTAACCACACGCGATCCACTCTAAGTTGGTATTGTTGCTAAGGAAGGAACACTTACCATAATCATCTATGTATCCTGCAGTGCAACGTTCATCATCATCAGCTCATTATACGTCCTTACCGAGGGGTGCGTGAAGGTTTCCTCACGATGTTTTCCTGCACCGTAAGAGCGTCGGATAACGTAATATAATTTCGAAAATTCGAAAACACATTGGTACGTGGCGGGATTTGAACCACAGTCCTCCTGGTAAGAGGGCAACAGTCCCACACCATTGCGCCATCGACGCTCAACGCAACGTTATTGAAGACGAATTATTAATTCACTTACTAGAACGTGATAATCGTTGTAAAACTGTTAAGAAAAACGTATTTTTTATAGTTTGAACACTTGCGAACTTTTTTATACCAAAATGGCGTCGATGATCTATAATCTTTGACGCCATCATCGGATTTTGACGCGTGTGGTCAAACTCCAAGGGCAAACCGGAATCGAGTAGTAAAGTGTGACGCAGCCTACAATTATGTATAATTGTCTGGGAGATTTCATTTGTTATTCACGTTTGGTCTAAGGCTGTTGTCCATTTGACCTTCTTGAATTAACCTATTTTTTTAAATAAGTCTACTCGTTTTCGTTACCGAAGCAATGCCCACCTTCTCGAATCATCGCTTGAATTCCATGTTTAACCTCTTTCCTTTGACAACAATATGTGGGATAAAGGTAACTGGTTCTCATAAAAACACAATGCATTGGTTTGCACATGTTAGGTTTCACGCAAGGATTCATCACACTAAACTAGACTACATTTGTTATAGATTGCCATTTTCATTTCACTGGAGCCTGCATACAATGATACTCTGTATATATAAAGGTAGATACGCCATCTGTGCCTCAAAAACGAACCGCAAAAGAGAGTACAGTTTGTACTCTTTTGTTTAGGTAAATGTGTTCTAAATTCTTGTGGCAGTAAAGTTTTGTGGGCAGATCACGAATCCATACTTTTTACATCATTGCCTGCGTATAAAATATTTACCATTTTCCATGTCTGGTATAGAATCGTTTACTATAATTGTTCATACATTTAATTCTGTTTAATTACGTCACGAATGAGCATATGCGTTGCGTTTGTGACTAACTGCATTATATACCCTGTGAATCAATGTCACGTTCAGAGAAGCGAAAACAGAAAACAGTCATTGACAATGCGTACCTTGTACCAGGCACCGGCGGGTGTGGCCTTACGTAATGAATATAATGTAATCAAACAAAACCAATGATGACTTAGGGATAAAATAGGAAACGGTGTTGTCCGTATGCGAACTGAAGTTACCGACAGCTCGCCGGATCAGCTAGTTCAGGTGGACCGGTCACGTATGATGACGCAGAATCGATGGCTGTTGGAGCAAAATGGATCCTATTACCAGCAATTTCAAGTCAAGTCAAAATCCATTTAAACAGATTAGGCTTATAAAAAGCACGTATGAACGTCAAAAAGATTACAATAAAGAAACATTCAAAATACGAAAGATAAACACAAAAATGAATTTTGGTACTTGGAAAAAAGCGCTTCGGCGTTTTGGCCTGTTAAGAAAGAAGGATGCAACAGGTTGAAAAGAGAAAACCAATGAGACGATGCATTTATTCAGTTAATTGAGAAGAAATAGTATATAGTACTTACTATGTAGACAGAATTTAAATTCTTATCAAAGAAACATTCGTATTCTATACTTGTCCATCGCTAGTTGCGTTGTGTTTTGAATTGTAATGTGTAAATATAAATGTATTTATATATCGCATCTTCGGTATGCGATTATGTCGGCGTATACAACTCAATGAATGACTAAGTGAATACTTGATCCAAGGCATATGGAAAAACTGTGTTTGTATATTCCTTTTTTCTAGCCTCGGTTTGAATCAAGCTCTAAACGATATAAAGCAAATTAAATAGGTACCCTTAATATTGGTGCGCTAACGATCAAATTCAACCTCATGTGCAGTTAACGCAGTCATGGATCATATTTTATTTAATATTTAAGTAACTATCAAGAACGATACTTACGAACACAAAATGATGATGAAATCTCGACCGATTTCGGCCACGGCGACTGTCTTTAACTCCTGTTTTTCCGTTGATGTGCTCGCATGTGGCTTATGTATCCAATTTTTTTTCTGAAAACCCTCGCACATTGCGGGCATGAGAGCACACCATTAACATAATTATAACTGATAGCCGCAGGTGGTCGGGCTTTCAGCTCGTCACGTTTGGCATCCAGCTCAAGGAGCCGCCGGTTTTCAAAGGCTCCAACGCTAGATTTCACAAGCGATCTCCACTCGGGCCGCCTGGCCGCCAGCTGCTCCCACAGCGAAGAATTGATCTCACACTGCTTCATGTGTCGCTTCAGTACATCCTTGTACCTGAGAAGCTGACCGCCATGCTTTCGCTTGCCTTGCTCAAGCTCTGAGTAAAAGATGCACTTGGCTATTCTTTCCTTCTTCATACGCGTCACATGCCCACACCACCGAAGCTGACGGCGCATAAGGTACGACTCAATGCCACCTACATTGGCCCTCCGCAGCACCTCAGTATTCCTTACACGGTCAGACCATCGGATGTGAAGTATTTTTCGTAAGCATTTAAGGTGGAATCGGTCTAGCATACGAATATGACGGCGATACACTGTCCATGTTTCAGCAGAGTATAAGATGTTGGGCAGCACGACTGCCATATAAACAGAGATCTTCGTTGCCAGCCTTAGGTCATGCGTGTTAAAGACCTTACAGTTCAGCTTGCCAAAGGCCGCTGCAGCAGCGCCGATTCTGCTGTTTATCTCTGCATCAATATCACACTTAGATGATATTGTGCTCCCCAAGTAGCGAAACCTGTCCACCTGTTTCAGCTCATCCCCTCCGAGTGTAATATTCAGTGACTCGCGACCATGAACGTCTAAAGACATCACCTCCGTCTTTTTGACACTGATTTTTAAACCAAATTTTTGGCATGACTCGTGGAAATCGGTCATTAGCTGTTGCAGGCCTCCTGGGGTTTCTGCTACAAAGCACAGGTCATCGGCGTATATCAACTCAGTGATCACGGCATGCGACACTTTGGTGTGGGCTTTCAGTCTGGCAAGATTAAAGATATTACCGTTCATGCGAAAACGGATGCGGACACCCTCAGAAGTCGCTTGTGAGACTTCTTGGACTACGACTGAAAATATAACGCAAACAGTGTGGGTGCTAGAACGCAACCCTGTTTTACCCCACAGCTGACGGGGAAAAATTCAGACTGCTCGTCGCGAACAGCCACGCAGCACTGCATGTCGTCATGGAGGAGTCTTAGAAGTCTCACAAACTTCTCTGTACACCCGATTTTACGAAGTACAAGCCAGAGAGCTTCACGAGGTACACTATCGAAGGCCTTCTCAAGATCAACAAAACAGAGATATACAGGATGACCTTGCTCTCTGCTCTTCTCCTGCAACTGTCTCACTGAGAATATAGCCTCACACGTACCTCGTTCTGGTCGGAAGCCAAACTGGGTTTCGGGAAGAAGTTTCTCGGAAAGCACCATAAGGCGGTTCAGCAAAACACGTGCAAAGACTTTTCCAGGGACTGACAGCAGTGAAATACCACGGTATGAATCACAATCAGACCGGTCACCCTTGTTCTTATATAGTGTCCTGATACGTGATACTTTAAAAGTAGATGGGACCTGTTCTTCTTGCCACATACGGACAAAATGTTCCCATATAGCCGAATGCAATTCATCACCGCCGTATTTAAGTAGTTCTCCCGGTATAGAGTCAATGCCCACCGCACGCTTATTTTGCAGCTGCTTGATGGCGAGAGCAATCTCCTCACGGGTAACTGTCTCATCCAGCTCAGCAGCGACAGGGAGTTGAGGAATCGAACGAATGTGTTCTAGGTCAACAACCCGATCCACATTTAGCAGAGTGCTGAAGTGTTCTGCCCATCTTCCAAGTACATCCTCTTTGCTCTTAAGTAAACCTACGCCAGACATCGGCTTTAAAGGTATTTTTGCAATAGAGGTTGTGCCAATTAATTTCCGAATCTCGCTATAAAACTCCCCGAGCTGATTCGTGTCAGCGAGCCACTGAACATGTTGAGCCTTCTCTTGCCACCACTTGTCTTTGGCCACCCGAGATAATCGCCTCAGATGCAGGTTACTATCTCTGATCTCCGCAATGCTTATATTTTGATTAGCTCCGCGGTGTTGTCGGAGTAGACGGCGGTGTTTGTCGATCGCTTCCGTCAATACTTCGTCATTCTCATCAAACCAGTCCTCGTTCTTACGGACTCTACGACCCAAAGTAGTTGTGGCCGTGTCTAGAATGTGCGAAGACAGAGCTGTCCAGTCGCTATCAACAAGGCTGTTCTCTTTGTTAATGGATGGCAAACCAGAAACCAAAGATCGAGCATAATCTTTTCTAATCTCAGAATCTTGAAGCCTATCTACGTTAAGACACGCATTAGGCTTTGACCTACCAGATCTTCGGGGACGATGGAGACGTAGACGCAACTTAGTAACAACGAGCCTATGGTCAGTCCAGCAATGCGCACCACGCATGACGCGCGTGATGAGGACTTGGGAGACGTCACGCTGCCGAACAACTGCATAGTCAATAAGATGCCAGTGTTTGGACCTTGGATGCATCCACGTATTCTTGTATTTGGCGGGAAGTCGAAACATGGTACTAGTTATTGCAAGGTGGAATGTGCACATAAACTGAGTAAAAGCTGGCCGTTGCTGTTCATTGAATCAACTCCATGCCTACCCAAAACATTGGGCCATGCATCGTAATCCGTCCACGAACACAAAATATATATACCCCGAATTAACCCCCGAAACACTACAATTAAATTCGATCGTATTGCTGATAACACCAAATATTCTTAAAATATATCTTAAAGCCAATCTCATTTGGTCCTTATACAATCATCGAATGCAACCCAGAATTGATTCGGTAATTTGCTTTATCTCAGATTATGCGTTCGCGGTAGACTTACGCAAGCCGTATGCGCCGGCGCACCGGCATGCATGCAGCTAAAAATAGATCGCATGAGGCTTTCGAGGCAGATAACCGAGAACAAGAACGATGGCCTGGAAGATTGTTGAACCTAACTCGGTGACGTGAAAGTGTACTTAGGTTATCTTTAAAGAAGACTAATTGTAGTATATATACGAATTCTAGAAAGATTTTAAATCTTTTATGATTATAAACAGATATCTCTTAGTAGGTATTTGTAGTGCTTCGGCTAGTGCTGGCGTAATAAATAACTTGGTTGACCTTTAAAAATGATAGAAAGTATTTTTTACTTTTCCTTTAAATAAGTTATTCCAAACTATTTTAGCTATTTGCTACACGGCTAGCATTGGGTCAAATGGCTAGTCTAGACAAGGCCCTTTAATTATTTACATCATCAATGGGATCCTGACTGTAACTCCGTGCTGGTCAAATGCTTGTTAATCGGTCAATACAATTTTCAAGTAAAGTCAACTTGGACGTAAGTCGACAATTTTTCCCAAATAATAATAAAAATTATAACAATCGAGAACAATGGTGCAACAATGGAACAAGTTAACGTTGCGTGTTCAATTGTATTGTTATATTATCTTTGCTCAGGCTTAACATTTCAACACCTAGCGCGTAGTGTTTGTCATGTGAAATACTGTCAACACATGTGCTAAGTGATAATGAAATTCATTCATTAATTTTTCATTGAAAGGTGTCGTTTTGATTGTTTGTATTGTTAAATTTACAAATACATACACATGTATTATGATTTTATTAAGCATTATTCTACATTCATCATTTAGAACAATAATTTTTATTTTGTACCAAGAAAAGTTACGAACAAATAATTATATTATGGATATATACTTGTGTAATGAAACTTCGATTTGCTACTCAAAATCCTTGTATTTTATTGAACTTATAACTCAGACAATCGATTACACCTGTTTAGTACTGTCCTCAAAACGCAATGCATCTGCCAAGTCCCAAGCTCCTTCTTTATCCATTTGAATAAAGTTCTTATTTAAAAAAAAGGTTTTAATTAAATATACTTTTAATATATTTTATCTAAAAATATATATATTTAAATTAATAAAATAAAATGAATCACTTAATTAACTTTATAAAACATATTACTTTTACTAAATACCTGGTTATCTCAAAGTATCTTTGTGGTTCTATATTTTTTCCTTAGTATAATATTTAATAGAATAGTCACGTTTCAAAAGCTTTCTCTAAATCTTTAGTCTATGTCCCACCGAGACCTTCGTAAGTGCATTGCTCCGTCTAGACGGGAGCATCCTAATGGATAACGCCCGGTACAGTAGCCAAGTCTTGACATTATGTGAGTTAATTGTATTTGTCAATTATGTTTTTCTTTAATTTTATGTCTCATAAAAAGGTCATTTTAAGACGTCTTCCCCGGTTATACAAAAAATATTAAAAAAGGTATATAAGTATGTTTATCCGTTGTTTAGTACCCATAATACAGGCTTCACGCTTAATCTGGGGCGAGATGGCGCTGTGTGAATGTCAGTGGATATTTATTTATTACTATAATGTTAGTAGCACTAGGCCCGCGTGGTGTGTTACGGCCCAGTCTCCCCACAGCTATGCTGTTCCTTTGCCCTGCAGTTATGGGTTCATGATATGAATATTCATTTAAATAATGTTGAGTTCAGCCTTAAACTTAAGGTATTTTATATTGAGAATTTAAAAATCAATAACTTAAACGTTTAAAATTAATTAGTATTAGTTCAGATTTTGATTTATAACGAATATCAGAATGATATTTTGAATATTATTATTATATTATTATAATCTATGTGGTGGCTCAATGGTGTGGACTGTCGCCTTCCTACCGAGAGGGCTGAGGTTCAAATCCCGACACGTACCAATGTGTTTTCGAATTTTCGAAAAGATATGTATGTTATCCGACGCTCTTACGGTGAAGGAAAACATCGTGAGGAAACCTTCATTCACGCCTGCGAAGAGATTCGAAGGTTGTGTGTGAAGTCGTCCAATCCGCACTGGGCCCGCGTGGACGACTAAGGCCTAATCACCCTATACGGGTAGGCTCGTGCCCCTCGGTGGGGACGTTTAATGAGCTGATGATGATGAATAGTAAATAATATTCAAAATACCATGATTGCAAATTGGATAATCTAAAGAGGATATGAAATGCCACCCTACAATTTCAAAGCATTACTGTTTGTTTCCGAAAGTTTTAATTAAATTTGGAGTTTTGTATTGCATACTATCAATATCACAATTGTTGTTGATGCTAAATATCCATTATTACAAGAACATATCCAATCAATATAAGAATTAACACTGAATTTACTTTATAATATAAAACATATTGTACATAGCTTAGTATTGACTTTGAGAGGCCATGGGTATCACCTTTGTACAGTGCGAATAAGATATACAAATATTAACAGCAGAATGTTACTTTAGCATCCTTAACGTGGAGTTGTGTAATGAAAACAAGCGCCGATGTAAAGAAGGCCAACTTGTACTGGCAGCATACCTTATCCGAGACAGTTCGATAACGTTTTGCCAGAATCTCGCTTAGCAGAATGTTTGGCACTGCCTTAAAAAAGATGGGTTATATATTTAGTGATAGAACGATGCTATCAATTCTCTTTTTATTGTTTTGTCCCTAAAGCACATCCCACCGCACTCACTAGAAGTGTATTCGGACAAGCTAAAGACTGCTCGAAGGACTAAAAGAAAGGAAGTGTGATGGTTAAGGAAGATTTTTATATGAAATTCTTTTACTAACATATTCCACACACAGAAGGTTGATACCGAAGTGAAAAAGCACTGGGCACTGAGTCCCGCTTGGACGACTAAGGCTTTAAACACACTTACGGGTAGGCTCGTGCCCCTGGGTAAGGACGTATACTCAGCTGATGATGATGATTATATCTACGCCTATGAAAGCTAGTCTTGGCACATTAATCGCAAATTCTAACAAATTTATGAGGCGATAGATTACATAAATAAAAAAGTCTTAAAAACTTCTTATTTTCAATAAACCTACAGAAATATAGTAGGTATACGGTTGTTATTTGCTTTGCTATTACACATTTCGTTTATGTATAGATCATCGTCAGTTAAACGTCATCACTTGACGTCTGCTCGCTAAGTGTTTAGACTTTAATATTTCGTCGTGGTCAGCTTTCCAAATTTGTCATGATTCCAGTTGAGATTTTGAGCGATTATTACGTAATCGACGAATATGCAAGAGTTTTTGAATTCGTTGCAACTCAGAAAACATAATTGACGTCACAATGATTGTAATCATCACACTAATGTTATGAACGCGAAAGTTTGTAAGATTTATGGATGTGATGTGTATGTATGTTTATTACACTTTATCATAAAACTACTCAATGATGAAATTTAACAAAACTATAGCTTAGAGCGTCGGTGGCTCAGTGTTGTGGACTGTCGCCTTCCTACCGGGAGGGCTGAGGTTCAAATCCCGACACGTACCAATGTATTTTCGAATTTTTGAAAAGATATGTATGTTATCCGACGCTCTTACGGTGAAGGAAAACATCGTGAGGAAACCTTCATGCACGCCTGCGAAGAGATTCGAAGGTTGTGTGTGAAGTCGTCCAATCCGCACTGGGCCCGCGTGGACGACTAAGACCTAATCACCCTATACGGGTAGGCTCGGGCCCCTCGGTGGGGACGTTTAATGAGCTGATGATGATGATGATGATAGCTTATGCAACTGAAAAACACATACATTTAGGCTATATCTCCACCTCCATAGTATTCTGAAAATCCCAAGGAAATGAGAATTTCGCAAGTAAAACATTGGTGTGCTGTTAACATTGTCATAAATGTATTAAAATTTCTAACAGAAGAATTGAAGTAGATATTGATTTCATACCGCAAAATCACAAAAAGGACTGTCTCAAGTTTGAGATTAATTTGAGCAGATAAGAACACGTAAATAGCAGTCTTATCACTTTTCTATCTTTGAAAGAAGAAACATTTATTACACAAGAATACGCACAGATACAGAAGTATATTAATTACAATTGCACGATAACACAGTTGAACAAAAACAAAAAACATTACAAGAGATTCGAAAATGGCGCTATACTTACGCCGCACCAACACTGTTCTTATGGCGGATTCTTGAGGATTTTATATTTATTTGCGAATAAAAATCTCGGGAAGATCCATATTAATTCAAAATTACGGTGCAAAAACTACCCAATTCTGATCACCAATTATAAATGGTCAGTAAAATCATCTCGTTGTCCACAGGAGTATGCTCTAGCCTGCTGTGCGGGCGTACCAAAGAGGTGGAGGTGGGCGGGTCAGTAGGCGCGGGCGCAGCACTAGCCCTCGCGCTGGTGCGCCCGCCCACCGCCAGCACACCATGCCAGCTCAAACTGACCGCCCCAGACGCTGCCGCCTTCACCGTCAGGCTTATTGATGTCAAGGTAATTACTTCTATTTATAAGTCTGAGCGTCGGTGGTCGGTGATGATGTGGACTGTTGCCCTCCTACCGGGAGGGCTGAGGTTCAAATCGCGCCACGTACCAATGTGTTTTCGAATTTTATAAAATAAATGTACGTTATCCGACGCTCTTACGGTGAAGGAAAACATCGTGAGGAAACCTTTGCTTGCACGCCTGCGAAGAGATACAAAGGTTGTGCGTGAAGTCGTCCAACCCGCACTGGGCCCGCGTGGACGACTAAGGCCTAATCACTTTATACGGGTAGGCTCGTGCCCCTCGGTGGGGACATTTAATGAGCGGATGATGATGATAAGTCTACAGGCTTGGGGTCTCTTCACCGTTAGTAAACTTGTGCTTGGCATATTCTGCCAGCTCAAACTGATCGCTTTAGACGCTGCTTCACCATCAGCTTTATTGATATCAATTTTATTCATTAACATCTGATGAATTGCTGGGTTTAGGTCTCTTTGCCGATAGTCAACTTTTTCTTGGCCAATTCTATAAGTGAACTACGAGTGAAGTGAAGTAAGCCACTCTTACGCCACCCACGGGCAAGAAAGGGGTGGTAACAACTGTATTCCAATCTTGCGCCACCACGCGTCATGAAAACTACTAATATTTATGACAACAGTTACGTCGCAAGTTATTAACTGCTGCGTAGTCCGTTTATCAAGATCTTGAGTGTATCATCGACTTAACGCCAATAAATACTTGTTACCGCCAAGAAAGCTGTCTAACAAATTGATAATGTATTCCATGAATTGATGGAGTGTGTCCGGACCGCACAGCTGAGGAGCGAACAGTGTGGCTTCAAAATTGCACGATTGGCAATAGTAACAGTGCTCTAGCAGCCCCTTTGTCTCCAGAAGCCAGGACACTATACAAAATGTTATCCACTACAATGTGATTTGTAATGTTACTCAATTGTTTGTTATCTTATTCAGTTGTAGCCATAACGGAGCGACATAGTCAAAATTTACGAAGCTCCTTAAATAAAGAGAAAAAAAACTGTCTAAAAAAATTATGAAAATGTATTGTAAATTATCAAAATATTCACTTCCGCACCGAACAAAATTTTACAATGAGCATCAAAACTCGAGGAAAATTCCTAACGTTAGGATTTTTCAACGTAACATTCACGTTCGCAAATTAGCACACGAGATTGTTGTTATCTTTTAAATCGGTAATTATGCGATCACGTTCGGGTTTGACCTTGTAAGGTCCACCTACCATCCGATCTTGCTTGTCACCGTAACCATACTAGGCAATTTATGAGCCTTTGCTAGAATTTAGCTAATTATTATTATGGTCTAATGATATATTTATTGGTCCGGAATAATAGGTCTTGTTTTTGTCAGATAATGCAAAAGCTAATATTAACATCCTATTGGTATGTTTCATGACCGATGCTAGTCTGACCTCGAGGTTCAGAATGCTGTCGAATAGCGAACAAAACTCTGGAGACCCTTACTGCCCTCGTGACGAGAGACTTAAGAGCTTGGTTTTTTTATTGTTAGTCAAATGGGATAAGATCAGAAATGATCGAATCCGTAAGAGAACTAAAGTTACCGACATAGACCGCCGGATCAGCAAATTTAACTGGCAGTGGGCTGGTCACATATGTCGCAGAACCGATGGCCGTTGGAGCAGACGAGTTCTGGAGTGGAGACCGCGTCTTGGCAAGCGTAGCGTAGGACGCCCTCCGGCCCGATGGACCGATGACTTGCGGAAGGTCGCTGGTGGGAGCTGGATAAGAAAAGCGGAGGACCGGGATATCTGGCGCAAAATGGAGGAGACCTATGTCCAGCAGTGGACTGCGACAGGTTGAAGAAAGAGAGAGAGAAATGTAAATGGATTTTGAAAAGGTCTTGAGTCAATTTGCCCAAAAACCCAACTTATTGCTCTCTTCGTTAGGAGTAGCTTAGTCTTTGAACCAGCGCGACTGATTGCAGACCCTTAATGTTAGTTTCTACAATGTTCTCAAGAGCATCAATCAAAACCAATTAAATATAGGACACCCATGTACTTGGCTTGGTCTATTTGAATGTAGTTCAAGGCCTTGAATTGGACATGCCTTTGTTAGCTTATAAAATGAAACTATGCATTAGAACATGTTGACACGGTCTTCTTGTAGGAGATTCTGAACTATTGTGGTAAAGACATTGTCAAAATTACTAAGTCGAATGCTAAATTAGCTTTGCTTGTGAAATACAGCAGCTACGTGCGAGAAGCTCCAATATTTTCAATACATATCATTTTGTCAAAAGATTTCATGATTTGTTTGTAAACATAATTACTTTTTTTATGTTATGTGAGTGTACGGAAGTTTTTATGTTATATGAGTGTACGGAATGGTCAGTGCGCTCACCTGATGGTAAGTGCCTGCATTATGACAGATTAAGTGTTGAAGAAAATTAATAACAGTAAGAAGTCATTATTTTCCAACAACATTGCTCTGCGCCCGTCACCCGAGACGACAGATGTTGGACTCTTAAATCAGGTTATTTTATAACACTACTATTATGGTGGCTCATTGATGTGGACTGTTGCCTTTCGATTTGGAGGCTATACGTTCAAATCCCGCTACGTACGATTGTGTTTTCGAATTTTGGTATTTTTAACCAACTTAAAAAAAAACGAGGATCTCAGTTTGATCCGTTCGTATGTATGTATGTTTGTCCGCGATTAGTAGAACTGCAGTAAATTAAAACATCATACGACCGAAAGTTCTAGAAACTTGCTTTGTCTGTAATTTGAATCCTGTCTGATACCTGCCATTACTTTTTGCCTTTTTATATATTTTGTTAGCATATTTGGTGTTATCATTTAGCTTATCATGATTATTATGGCTTGACATTTATTGAGGTGGTTCCAATTAGCGATCTTAGGTATTTGTTCAATAACTCTGTATTAAGACAACACTGATATTCTTATGTTCGGATTGTTATTATTTTCGACGATCCATTTGGTGTTGCGGTTGAGAGGTCGGCTGCACGAAGCTGCAACACAAAGGGTTCAGGGTTCGATCCCCGGGCAGTACAAACATTTGTGTCCATGAACATGTCTGTTTGTAACGGTCTGGGTGTTTTCTATGTATAAAATGTCACATAAAAAAAATGTATATAAGTATATTTATCCGTTGTTTAGTACCCATAATACAGGCTTCACGCTTAACTTGACGCTAGATGGCGCTGTGTAAATGTCAGTGGATATTTATTATTTATGTATTTTATTTATTTTCACTCAGGTAAATCTTGTATGTATAAGATATGATAATTATTTCTAGTTTTATTTTTTGTACGTGAGTTTGGAAGTAGTTAATCTGTAATGGATTAATCGGTTTCATGTTCAAATCTTATTTGGCATTGTAGATCTCAAAGCCGTGTGTCATCAGACGAGCATCACTTATTACGTGAATTCTGGCACTAAGACAACAAAGATTATGTAGTATGACGGATTTGGCAATTAGTAACGACTTTGGTGGATAATGATACGGGTAAATTTGTTATTGAAGACGTGCATCTTGATAATGAAGATGAATTTAACGAATCCAGAAAATCCGAAATGTCTGAACTTTAGAGATTTTCTAAATACGCAGAACCACAGATAAATAATATATATTATGTAGAACATAATAGGGATGATGCCTGACAGAACAACAGGGCTACTATTTCGACCTGGCAAATGCAATTTCATACATTTTCCCTGGCATTACAACACTAGGGGACAAAGTGTTAGATATCAACTTATAAGAGTTATAAGGCATTCGCTATGCCGAGTCCTAAGTTATATATTAAAGGATTCAATATGTAGATAATCCTTACGATAATTTAAAGTTTAAGTATAATATATATGTCCAACTATAAAATCATAAAGAGCGGTTCAGATTTCTTTTTGAAACCAGCTAACATCCTCATCAAGAAACTATCCGCTACCGCGCCGCGCCGGTACCGCGGGTATTACCGCGGGGCACAGCTGGTATTGAATAACTTGAACAGCTGTGTCATGTGTCTTTATGTAATAATTAAGATTCAAATCATCGAACATGCTACAGCTGTCATTACTTAATAATTTAGTAGTTCCGTAATGACAGTTTCCGATATGACTTCATTAGTGGTTTACATTGACCTTATTTTTATGTTGACAACTTATTATGTACTTTATTTGTATACCACAAACGAAGTTTGTTGCTACAATATAAATTGTACAACTGTCTAGGTTTTCAGAAAATTTAACAATGCCCGCTATATTACTACTAATATGAAAAACACGGAGCCTTATACAAGTTAAAACCTTAAACCCCTATTATAACCTTATACCAAGTGAAAATTGAGTTATGAAATGTTCTTTGATGCTGTAACGGTAATATTAAGATTACTTATCCAGAAAGAATGATATTAAAATACATAAAAAGAAGCAGTAATGCATCTGCATAACTGCTTCTGCGAGTATCTACTCAAAAACAACCCAATTGGGTTGTTATTTGTTGTTGTTGATATTTAAACGTCATTCCCTAATCTACTATATAGAGGAGATTACGGAATGACGTTTAATTATTTTCTCTCTTCGAAATATTGCATCGCTATTTTGCGTTCGCTATCCGGATATTCGGTCTTCCACGTTCATTATTCAGCAAATGTAATTATTGAATGTTCAATAATATAGCGTTATGATATCTGACGTCAAGTTGCTTCTAAAGTTTTCCTAAAATATTTCTTGCGTCATCACCAGTTGTCTGGTGCATTTCGTTGCATTGTTGGTTTTTCGTCAAGGTCAATGGTGTTGACTCTTTATTGTATCTGTGTTTGCGAATTCTGCTTACGTCTTTGATTTTTGAAGAATATCCCTTTTTTGCCCTTTTTTTTCGGTAGGGTTTATCAAAAACTTGTTAACATTTTTTTCTTTATTGTTGCTATATTTTTTGTATAAATATGATTTTATGATGGATATTTGTGTATTCTTTGATAACATTATTTATAATTTTTCCTTCAAACACTGTTGGTCCTACAAGCACTGCTGGACAAAAGTATATCCTGGTTACTTTTTCTTTTCGGAGATTTAGACTAAATAACTTCGATATAACAGAAAATTCAACTATTAATCAGAGAACGGGGCTATTTTGATCGCGGTAATGAATACTATTAAGGTTATTCTTCTGACATTTTTAGGTCAATGTACATAATGGGCATATGTCAAATTTCCCACTTAACCTTGACCGTTATTACAGATAAGTGGCAAAATTATCCTTAAGTTTGAACTGTGGTTTTCCTTTAACAGTAAAGCGTGGGAAATTCTAAATATAGGTGACTGTTCGTTCGCACTCACGTCGTATTTTAACAATATACTTATTCTTATTATAACCGAAGTCATGTCTCTAAAGTAAGGAAAACTATCAGGGGATCATAAGTGATATAGTAGGCTACACTAATGTCTATCTTTAATTTCGACAAGGATAAACACGAAAGATATCGTACGGGTTTTGATGAAATTTAGTAGGATGCATTTGACCGCTGAGTGGGTTTTAGAAAACTATTTTGAATAGAAAAATATTGGGATTCTTGGGGTGTCGAAATTTTAAGATGCCATCTGGATAATTTTATTAAGGTATTGACACTTTGATGAATGTGTGTTTATGAACGTTGTCTTTTTAACCGACTTCATTTGTTTTTTAACCGAGTTCAGATAATCCTATATAATATAATAATAGTAAAGGCGGACAATTCAATAAATTTAAAATCATTGAGACAAAATATACCTACGTCAAGCGATCGATTTCGGCGACACTTTTTCTACTAAGATGGTACCTATATTTCACTAGATTGCGTTAATTACGATAGTCATTAGTATGCTTTAAGTTGACAGGGGTTATTGACACATTGAAATACTTTTTCGTAGACTGCAACAAGCCAAGACGTAAAAATCATCCATCCATTTTAGAGATATAGCACAGAACACCTTCTGCCAGCAAAGTAATAAATGGGAAGTGTCGAAACAGATGCAACAGTCGGTTATTTGCTTCTGAATAAATTCTTCCAAGAATACAAATTGTTGAAAATTCCAGTTTTCCAATGCCTTCGTGACCAAACATTCAAGATGGTAAACATGATGCTCACGATTGTTTGTGCACTTACGAGGCACTACGTTTTACTGGCCGCAAGGATATGACTGGATCATTTGCATAATTTTAATCTGTTTGTTTAGCTCAGGCCGTTGCTTTACGATGAACATAATCTTCATTTGTACCATGGCGATTACCAATTGCCTTGAAATTCTTGTAAGAATTTTGTCATTATACCTTTTTCAATCGTTTCAGGTGAAAATGGGCTTAAAGTATTCAAATTAAAAAATGTTTATGTTGGTACGGACCGCAAGGACGATCTGCTGAATCATCAAAATATTTAATAACATTGGAATTAGTCATAGTTTCATCCGTAACAGTATATATCGAATGTTATGAAGCAATATTACTCTAAATCACTTCAAGATAAAACCTAGATTTGTTATGGCAAAAATTTGCAACAGAAAATCAATTATTTGCACCACGAGTCACCAATACACGTGTTCTCACAGAAAATTCAATATCAATGATTCTTGGTTTTCCATGGCCGACACAGCAGATGAGTTCTGGAGTGGAGACCACGTTCTTGGCAAGATAGGAGATTGGACTATAACCACCACGCGGGCCTTTAGGGATTTTGGGTGTTAAACACTTTTGTCCTAAGATTTTTTTTTTACTATTAATATATTATGTCAGTCAATATCATTTTCTAGACAAAAAAAAATCCAGACATTTACAGAGCTTGTAATTGTATGATAAAAAAAAAACGCGTTTGTCGCAAAGATCACGAATCGACCTCGCGTTCACTTCCGTGTATAATTTTGCAAATGCATTCGATATTGAACAATTTGCATTCACTGGCTCCAACGAGTTGCATCTTGCCAGGAAGCGACATATGCTGCAGTATGGACATTGCAAATGGCGGATGACATCGACACCAGATGTGAAAGATGATGTTGACATATGATTTTTACAATATGGCGTGTAGAACAATTGGGTGTTCTCCACCATCCGCAATAAAATACCAACCTTATTTTATAAAGCGCTCCTTATTTATATGTCGTTTCATTGATCACTTTTGTTTATTGCAATATTGTATTTTTTAAATAAACTGAAACCAATAAATATTAGGTCAATTGATGATAGTGAGCATGACGTCACATATCAATAATCTCATACAAAATATATGGAACGTTCCATTTGACAGTTCATAAAAGTACGTCAACGATAAGTGGTCAAATACTCAATTTTTCTTGCGATGACATATCTGATTGCTGTGATTCTGGTTTCTGTACGATAGGTTAGGCTATTTTTTGTAAAAATCTTTCATAGAACATGAGTATATTATTTGGCCGATGGCTATCACGATATAACAATATAAATTGTTATTCCCAGATAAATATTTTGTGAGACTCATTTGAGACTCAACAACAGTCTTTGGAAATCTCTCACATACACACACACAGTTGAACACCTTATTCACGTTAGGTAGAGTGACATGAAATAGAGGACTTTGCTACAACTTACGTGTTCGGCTTTTTTTTTACAAATCGATTTGGTAACTTTTCAAGTCCACTGTTTTTTTATGGACGACAGCTGTCAATAACTTAGTGGCTGACTATTAATTGATTATTGTTAAATAAAAAATCCAGCTGAGTCTCCCTAAGGTATTCACCGGGTAGGGCACTGACCGAACACCCGGCAATACACAGTTACCCACCGTGTTTACTGTCCATTGACTATTATTTATTTATATGTTCGCCTCAATTATGGCAACATTTGATAACGATATTTTCTTTTAAGAATGATGGACATCGATGCTTGACATTGTTGCATGCCATTATTATTTTATTTACAAACAAAATAGTTCATAAAAATATCCTCTGGGTTTTAAACGCTATTCACTCTTCTTGTTGTATAAGTAAAATAAAATTTTAAGGAGTTACATGAGGGAATGATAAGATTTTATTTAATAAATTATCTATTCATAATATCGTCTTAATTGTCCGATTATTTTTTAAATCATAAATGTTGGATAAAGTAAAAAAAAATAGCATGTCATTTGTAGAACGCCTATTTTTATTTTATTAAATTATATCCTATTTTTAACGACATCGGCCCCAAGGCTGCCCGTAAAAGAATACTGTTATCCACTATAGGTCACTTGGTTCTTATGCATATGTAAATTAGATCGAATTTATACCTCGTCACTATGTTACTTGCATTTACCTAATGGGTTTTGTTTAGCTTGTTATGGCAGCCGTGGGGTCTCACGTGACTTAGCGCAAGTGCATGCAATGCCAATATGAAATGCATTTAGTCCGCTTGGACTTTCGATATTATGTTACGGACTTTTAATACTGGCCACTGCAAAGATTAGCACTTTATAATCAGAAGACTTGTCTGTTACCTAACATTAACACTATAATTTGAGGCTTAACATTATAGCTTTTATTAATTACATGTTCAAAAATCGAATTAAAATATTTAAATTAATAATATTTTGTCAATGTTATTCTATTTTCAAATATCATCTTCTTTCGCATTATACACGTGAAATTACAATTAATATGTAACGTGTGTGGATCTTTGCGTGTTAAAGGGGATGGAGCAAGGAAGTCGAGATCGAGGCAGAAGCAAACAGTTAAATGAAAGGTGTTGTTTATAATGTAACTAAATAAAATGCAAATAAATTAAATAAATCTAGTTCTGTGTTGCGGCCACTTAATGGTAATACCACCACCACTACACTATGTTATTTAATGTTTAAGATTCTTATATTTGAGAAAAGTTTACGTGTTGTTTTTACGTAAATGTGCTCTTTAGACAAAAAAAAATGCTGGCTTTTTGTCTCAGGTTAAACATTACATAAATTGCCATTACTTCCAATATTTTTTTTTTTTTATTGCAATGAAATGTACAGGACGGTCTGACTTTCACCTGATGGTAAGTGATACGCCAGACCATGATAGAACGGCATTAAAGGAGCTAACAACTTATCAGTGTTAGTCTCCTGACAGTTATTATCCTCCATCAATGCCG
>PQWD01000146.1:0-30612 GCA_019425675.1 Leucinodes orbonalis
ATTTATATAAAGAGCTCGAGCTATTTATGTAGCTTTGCGTTGTTCGAACACATGTTACGCTTTAGAATTGTCGGAGGGTTGATCACTCGGTCGCTCCAACGAACAGGTTCCAAGGTTAAGTAAACAGCTGGCTACTATCTGATGTTCGTTGGTTCATTATTTTTATTAGTAAATAAAAAAGTGGTTGTGTCAAGATAAATTCTTACTTAAACACTTAAAAATAAACTTTTTTTTAAATACCTTATGGATTAGGGATATTGATTTGAATAAGTATGCCCATTGACAATGTGGTTTAACCAAATAAACCTTATTAGAAAATATCATTAGGAAGTCTGTGTCTAATTCATTTCCTGCGTAGTAGCATAAAAAAATGTTTCTATTTATACTTCAGCAATGTCACAATCAATCACGGAAAGATCTGATTTAACAAAGTAATACTACTTGTGCTCGGAATATTCAAGTTCAATGCTCCAGTAATCGTCGAGCGTAGCAATCAAGAGCCGTCTCAATAAACGCAAAATAACAACTTGCCCGCGGCAAAAATGTCGAAATGTTTACGAGATTCGAAACTTTTTGTTTCATTTCCACATTTAGGAGCGTAGTGTGCGAAATTTGTGCAAGCAATTGTACACTTTACAGCTCACGCGGACACTTCAATTTCGCCCATGTTTATTTGAGGTGCTTAATCTCATTTGTTTCGACAAGGGAACACGATTCGACGAAGCAAATCGTGCGTTCCCCGTGAAACGTGTTTGCCAAAGCTATAAAGAAACTAGCAAAACTTGTGTATTGCTCTTTGTTGCTTTACCATCTAAGGCATTTTTTCCCAATCATGCCCATTAAAACACGCGGCCATATTGAATATTAGTAAAATGGAAATAAATTTAATTCTGTTTAAGGACTCCTGAATTCGAGGCCTCAAAAGTGTTTTATTGGAATTCCGTAATAAGAAGGACAAAACCATTCGGCTGAATGTATCTAATATTAGTCGGGAATTTTATTAACATTCCGAGAACCTGTTAATAAGAGCCACTCGATAGGCCGACTCAAAACAGCCAGCATCCAGAGCAGGTAAAGAAAAATGATCACGTTTTTGCCCTTTCATTCTCTCATGCTATAATGTATAATTCATTCACTTTTGCCCTCTTGTTGATCTGACATTCACACGAGCTAAACGTGGCTATTACAGTATTAAGGTCTTCGTGGAATTGCCAATCTTCTATAAGCTAATGACATACTTTAATACTAGTCACTTTCTATACTGTACTGCGCGTTGGAGGTCGAGTTTGAAATCGTTTACAGTAGCTCTCCCACGGAGCTACCGTGCCGTCCCTAACAGGTTGCTATTTCAATATACTCGTGCCGGTCGATTTCCTCCATTCTGTAGATACGTACGGGAAAACTGATTTGACTTTTTAAAACATTTTATATGTGTTTTTGCCTTTGTAACCTCGCACAAGTTAACATCATAACTGTAATGCAAATCGGCTGTCGCGTCCCGGCTAACCTTCAGATTTTTTATACACTACTTCATTACAATACATTGTTGAGTGTTGTTTTATTTATAACTTGACAAGTTATGTTTTTATGGCGAGTAACTCAAAATACACCTTAAAATTTCAAATTGTCCAAATAAAACATTACATTTTCTTTATTACCTATTTTTATATGAGGCTAATGTGCTGTTTTGAGAAGGAAGGGTGACTGTAGAATGTTTTACGCCCATTCAAACTTATTAATTGCTGAGCAGCTTATATTGACTACAGCAGGAATTGCCTGGGGGAATAGCGAGAAAATATCGCTGTATAACCGTCGAGCCAATCTCTTTTGGCGCTGTGTTTACAAAATCTCGTGGAATTGAATCGAGTGTGCGCTAGTATTTGTAAACAGGGCGGGCGTTCCGTACGTGGCTCCGAAAATACTTCAAACAGGAGTTGAACCCACGCCAACTGGTGTGCGTAGACGGCGGCTCGCGCGCCCCTCGTTAACTTTTCACTATACGACAATCTCATTTTATTCCCGTTCATATGTCTTTTATGTTTGCTTAATTTATTCGCCGGCGCGCTCGGGTGACGTGATCGCGTTCGCGGAATATCGCAAATTAATAATCCTCAACTTCTCAATGACGCATTTATTGTTTCAAAGGTGTTTGCTTCATTTTAAATTGATTTAATTTTATATGATAGGTATTCAGAAACACGAGCGAATCCAATTTTGTTATAATAACTACTTATGTGCTACCCGAGTCGCTGTATTACTAACAGATTTTTTATATTTCCACGAAATAGTGGTAGAATTGGTTACATATTCTTTATCTTTTTCGATAGCCTTAAAAGGTTGCTGATGGAGGCTGGATAACGGCAGAGCCAGATATCTGGCGCAAAATTGGAGAGATCTATGTCCATCCGTGGACTGCGATAGGTTGAAAGAAGGGATAATTCTTACACCAAAATAATATGAATTCATATGACTATCATGCATTCATGTTGACTTATTTTTACGTTAGTAAAATATTCGATATTATTTTTTATGCCTTTCTTGCTATCGAGTGAGTGTATT
Source organism: Leucinodes orbonalis (assembly GCA_019425675.1). NCBI lineage: Eukaryota > Metazoa > Arthropoda > Insecta > Lepidoptera > Crambidae > Leucinodes > Leucinodes orbonalis. Next base: position 2,560 of record PQWD01000146.1, read on the forward strand.
AGAAATCAATAACAACGTAATGGTAAATTGCGCAATTTGTTTGTTCAAGTGACTCCGATGTACACGTAAGACAAACTGAGCGCTTTGGTAATTCAGTAGGTAGGTTCCCATTGTTTTCATAACAAATATTGACTTTGTACTACCTGTGTTGTCTTTCTAGAATATAAAAGCAGTTCCATGCGTCATCGGACACAATTAGGATGTTGACTAAGTAAAAAAATAAATCAGAATCGCTTCTTTTGATATTTATTACATCTTAATATCTTAATCTATCATAATAATTGTCCACATATCGCATCTTCTATTTTCTTAGGAAGGAACGCTTGTCATATGTTTCAAAACCGGCGCGCTCACCTTGAATTGTCCTTCAGAAATTTCCTTTACCTGGTACGATGTTTTATTTCTCGCAATATTTCACATGATGGCATATTACAAATGGTAGGTAGATGAGGAAACATCCGATACGAAACATATTTGAGAATTTATTTATAGTCGGCGGCATGCGAGTCATAAACAAGTGTCACTTTAATGGCTAAATAGCAGGGAGCGTACAGTGTAATTTAGGTGACTAGATTGTGTATGAGTACGTATGTTTATCCGTTATTTAGTACTCACACTACCAGTTTCACGCTTTACTTGGGGCTAGATGGCGCTGTGTGAATGTCAGTGAATATTTATTTATTTTAGTAATAAATATATGAGCGACCACCTTGCGGCGGTGTCATTTACCATCAGATGAGCCGTTATATCATTACATATATATCATCATTTCTACCGTAGTTTACTTCGGGGCTAGCGAACTATAAAACCTTTAAGTATTTAGAACAAGTGCGTACGAGTATTCCTATTATATGCCCTTAGTACGCAGCGTTACTTAATATCAGGTGAGCCGTTTGCACGTTTGCCTACTACATATAGCATAATAAGAGCCTTCCCCGACAATTACGTCGGAGGTTTCGGACCGTTACCCTCCACGTTGGTGCAGTGCGTTGGCGTTTCGCCAGTTGATTCTCCATAAATGTCTGATGGATTGTTACTAATATAGCTAAAAATTCAACAATGGTCTCGAAGTGAGATCACAGTTTACTTGCTAAGTTATGAAATCACAGTCACGTAACTTCACTACCTGCCTCACACTTTAGCAAACACAGCTAAGTATACTATATCATTACTACTAGATATTGTTACTACACTTTAACCTCCGTAGTTTGTTATTTTCTGATACATTTTATTTGATTGAGACACCATTATGCACAGTATAAAATGTGCTATTTAAATCAACTCAAACAAAGTAAATTCTCGTATGAGACTATATTCTACCTGACCTAAATGAACCAATCGATTATGAGATCCAATGCAACGTCTGAACATAAGTTGTAGTGCCGACTTAAATATATGTTTGGAGCAATCCGAATGTAGGCCACATGTGTGCGAGTCGATTTCACAGCTTACTGGTTTATTTTGATCACGCTCCCACCTATGAAACTAACTCTGTAATAAGGAAAGACAGCATGATGGCAAATGTTAACTTGTTAATGTTGCAACAGTACCTATTGATATAGTTATTTACTCAATTGTAAGGTATACAGGGAAAGTTATTTCCTGATTGGTACCGTAACTTTTGGCTTGAAGAGTCAATATTGAGTACCACCTACCATATTTAGTCCTATTTAACTTTTTATGTTTCTTTAGTAGAACACTATTAAGCAATTTATCTGTTATTTAACTATAAGCTGCTGCTTTATATACAGCTTAGATTTAAATTACATATTTTATGATAAATATAAAAAGGAAGCAGAAAGTCCGACTGAAGAAATTGTCTCCTATTATACTTTCATGATCCCAAAAGTAGGTCAGAATAGGTAAAGCTGTTTACTTGTACTATGAAGATGTTTAATAACATTATCCTGATATGTCACTACATGTCTCAATACAGATAGCCTCATCTTTCTCCCCTAAGCTAAACCAAAACGCGACTGATATAAATTGCAATGAAATATTAGAGATACCATAACAGTCTCCATAAATTCATAAATGTTTGTAAACAAAATTCTAATGTTTTGTAACATTGGAATTTTGTTTACAGGTATTTTGATGACATTAACGAAACAAAGCAACACGATCGATTCCATTATAAATGAAAAGCATTGGTAATGCATTGTTTCTGCGCGGCGTCGTGTGACCGGTTCTCGGTTCGTCACGCGTGCCGCTTCGAGGAAACCAACAGTTGTTTCCATCGGCATTCTTCGCACGCCCACCGCCGACACAATGTCAGTGAGAACCGACCGACCCATCTCGGTTTTGCCATTGTGTGCACTCAGCGCCTTCCCCTGCTGTTGCTAAGCGACCAAAGTGAAAACGTTCTATTAATCGACACCAGTATCGATATTAACGACCAACCGCGGACACTCGCCTCAGTTGCTACACTCAAAAAACGCTCACATTTTTTAAACATCTTCAAGGCTTCAAACGGCGCGCATCTGCGCCGTATCACAGCGTATAATTTATTTATTTGTACAACGGATGCGTGGCTATATATATCCGGCGGGTAACCCGAAAGAAGGTTATTCGCGTTTACACAACCGAGAAACGTATACAAAGAAAGAGTTAAATGTACGCTTCGGACATTAATCAACGTTGTCGGTAACCGTAACCGTCTCCGGGGATTTGCCGTCGAGATATTCTATTCTTCGGCCGTAATTAATAGCTTTTGGCAAGTGAGCGTCGGTTGGCCACAGAATAGGTTCCGTGACGCGCCGGCGCAGTTGCGTTCTTATGTAATTAATTCAGAAACAATGCGCGTACATAGAAATCGTTCATTGCACGTAACTGTATCTATGATCGCTAATGTGGTATGCACATAATACGCGACCCACGCTCGTGTAAACCAGGCCAACGGCCTTTAGACAGCGAGGTGTCGAGATGGGCGGCGGCGATATACGGACGAACAGCCATTCGGAGCGTTGTCGGCACAACAATATGAATAATCGCTCACAGCCGTGGGCTGTCTGTCGAACTATTCAACTCGATGTCCGACCATTCAAATGTTTTGTTCACCAAAATACCAACTAAGTAGCCTTCCGGCGCACCGGTCGAGTCAAGAACCTCGACATTTAATTAGGTATGAGTTATGAACGCCTACGGCTGAGGCAATGACTTCTGGCTTTTTGATTCATTAGCATGAAATTACACGTCTCGACTCGTTTCATAAATACATACGTCAAGTTTCGCAACATTGAAAACAATTTTTAATCGATTCATCACTGACGTGATAAGTTTATTCGATATCGTTCGAGTGAGTTTTAATCGACTTCCTGGCTACTTTCAATTCCGAACGGTATTGTAATGGTTTTATGGCGACATTCCCGATCCCGATGGGGCGGATGTGCGTTAATTAAAGCGGTTCTAACCGGTCGGTGCGGTGCGGTTGCTGGGACCGGTCTTACACCAGTCGTAAATCAAAACGCTAATGTACCAGAATCTGTAGAACAGGCGCGGATACGCAGCTAGCCAGTCTGCGTGTTGCCGAATTAATTACACAAACTTGATCAATTGTTTACCGTGAGAGATTATTTCTCACGGTCGATTGTATGAAAACAAGCGGTTTGCTTGCGTATGCAAACATACGGGATGGGATGTTTACTGATTGTCATGTTTGATTGTATTGATGAATACACAGCAGAACACGTGTGTGCTCTGTTTATTTCACGGCCGATTTCATCAGGAAATGCTTAAATGTATGTGAATCACTAACAGTTTTTGCATACCATACCTACTGTTATTTATAATCACTTATACAACAAACACATACACAACGTCGGCTAAAGATTTATAAAACGTTTGAAAAAAGTTGTTTTGTTCGTATTACTCCATATAGATATAACGATCGTAATAAAGTTAATTCATGGTATTATATATAAAACCGGCATATTAATCAATAAAATACCTATTATCATAAATGTATGCAACTTCCGCTCCGCAGCCGAGAGCATTCATTGCATGCTTTCATTAATTTAATTGAAAAAATATTCCTTTGTAAATGTGCTCTACTATTTATACGCTGTTACTAAACTGTATTATTGAAAAAAAAACCTGTCACTAAAATAATATTTGAATTGAAATTGCTGTTGCACATTCAACCGAGCTTATAATTATGCCAACACAATTTTATTTAACACAGCATTTATAGAAATTGAGTGTGTCACCTGATCTCCTTTCCTGGTATTGGTCAGTTTAAGAAATTAATTATTGCAATCTTTAATTACGTTGGTTTTCCTCTAACTGATTAATTGCAGGCTTAAATGTATAAAAACATCTACGGACGTCATACAAACACGTTCGTCATGAAATGCATGGTATAATATCATTCCATTATCCTATGTGTGCCCCTGTATATTATTTAATCAAAATCGAAAATGTCTTTATTCAATTTAGGTAGAACATTTATGAATGTCAAATAAAGCTACCACTGTATCGGACTGTAGTTGAATCCAGCAAGAAACTCAGTTACTCATTTAAAAAGAATGTGTTTGGTACACCATTATATTATTTCTCATCAAAATAATTTATATAAAGCAAAATATATTGAAAATTATCAATTAGGCTATAAACAATAAAGCCACAACCATGAATGATGTAAAGAATCAAAAGCCGGAACCAACTTTAAATACAGGACTCGATACCAGTGCTAACTGAGTTAGATAAAATAATCACCACGTATGGTTTTATGTGTGTCTAAATCACATTGTTTAGCTAACCGTTTCCTCTATAAATATGTTAATAAACTTAGCTCGACTGGTTGACCTCGTGTTTGGAATTCGTCATAATTTTTGACTTCTTGAAATAACTAATATATTTCATAAACGTTTTGATGTAATTGTAATGACATACATCTACCCAAAATATTAAAGAAATTCGTAGAATAGGTATATCTCGACGCGGCCAAGGACAAAAGTTTACTTTTGGTGACAAATACGGTTCAATAAACAAGAGGTGTTTATTGCACCGTACATTATTCATTGTACTACATACACATAATTAACAATGTGAAATCCAATCATTCTTAGAATATGGGGTGCTTAAAATAAATATGGACATTTCATAGTAAGTATCATCAATGGACTGTTTGAATAATATATAGAATGCTTAAATGTCCTTTTGACCTTAGATTTTATTATTTCATAATCTGATACAACAGTTGCTTACACAAATAGATACATAATCTCTAAGAAGATTTTCGTTTTCTAACCATACTTTCTATTTCTATTCTAACCATTATTGGAATCGTTAATTTGTATGAATAAAATTTAAATATTACTTATAAGGATATAACATAAATATTGCATTGTGCGCTATTAAGAACAGATATAAAACAAATTATTTTTTAACAGTAACTATATTTCAATCCAAAACATTATAGGTTGTCAGAATAGTCGAGTATTAAAATTAAGATGGCGATATAGAGGAAGGAAAACATGTTGGTTTGTTTGTTTAGCTGTGTACCTAATTAAGATAATGTCATACAATGTAAGTAATGCATATAATGTGTCCTTGTTGACCTTATGATAATCATTGTGACACATAACATAATAGGTATCTTATGGTATCTGTCATTCTTTGTAGAAAGTTTTTATGATAATATTTATCATCTTATCGGTTTAATGCTTTAGACATTATCAAACACATTTTGGTTAGTAAATGTGTAATAAAATTAAATTTCCCAAAATTATCACGAACGAATTAAAAAATGTAATTGATTTTGTGCCTCTTACGAAACACAACAAAAACTTGTTTACACTTAAGTAGTTTCCTCGAGGTTACAACTGCCAACATTCAATTTGCAAGTGTACAGTAGGTACATATTGATCAATCTTGTTGTAATGTGTGTGTGTTGTTGTGTTATACGTATATTAACGGGGCCATTAGTATTTGGCCAATGTTAATATAATACTCCTATGTATGTGTCCGATGTTGCCTTGGATTCAAAAGTTCTTGGTTCAATTTTATTATAATTGGTACCAACATGATAAGAATTCTTCGTAATTAATTCAGAATGTGGACTAATCCTTCATACGCCGGTAATAAAATATTTTATCAATATGTTGTAGGTTAGACAATTTTGTATAAAATAAAATAACTCGCTCACCCAATTTAAGCTACGTATTCGTAACAAATGCCGTGGCGGTTTCACCAAACTCGGTAGCCGGGTGTCGATTACGATTATGTGGCGATTGAGAAAGTAAACTCCGAATGGCGCCCGCTGAATAACTAAGTGGTTGTCGCCGTGGTTGCGCAACAAAGTCTATGATTATAAGTACGAACGTCACGCGCGCACTGCTCCAAGACAACCGTGACCAACTTATCAGACCTCTAGTGTCCTCCACGACGCCAATCATCCGACACTAAAGGAAGCGACCTATTAAACTATCGTGGATCTCGTTTCGCTGGTCACGACACGGCCATTTTACTAGTATTGTCGAATAAAAGCGCTAACAACGGAGTCATTGGAACGTGAAAACGAAACTATCACGATAAATTGCACTACTGTAAATGCAAAGGAATGCCATTATGCTACTCCGCTTACCGTCGTTCTGGCCTACATAAAACGTGTCGATTTTCGCCCGATAACGTTGGCCTTGTCGTTTAACCGAACTGGCATTTAAATTGGCATACGTCGAATTTAAGCCGAGCAATTTGTTTTACGTAACCAGTTTGTAAATAATGATTTTAATTCAACGTCCGATTTTATTTGCAGCCGTTAGCGGGGGTTCGACGTGGAATGACTCACGCGACTATCCGCATCTGTCCTCAGTGTTTTCGCAACGGAGTATATATCAATTTAATCGCGGTGATGTCATGCGTAAATTCTGCTAAGTTTGTCTGTGCCAGTTGAATATGACAATGCTCTGAATATGACTCGACTCATCAAACGGTTGCAAACAAAAAAGCACATTTTTATTGTACTTTTGTATACTATTGTAGTATTGGAATAATATGTATGAATCGCAAAAATAGGAATTCTATACGGGTGCTAGGTCGTAAGCCGATACGATACTGAATAATTATACATGATGTCGTCGGCCTGCAAACGTGTATACAATCTTAATACTTATTTTTCATGTCTAAGAGCCTTCGCACTTTTAAAACAAATACTTTGTTTAAAAACTTCATATATTTGTTCCTAGTACTAAGAACAAAGGCCTTCTTTCACTAGAAAAGGGGTTAACTATTATAGTAAAACACTCCACTCAGTTGTCGGGAATAGCGTAGAAGTTGACAAACAGTCACATTAGTAAGAATAATAATATAATAAGCTGTGATGATCTGGATTACAAATGTTTACATCCTAAAATAATATCATAATATGTAGTATTATGATATCATCATCATTACCATTATAATTAAAATAAATCGTCTCATGTTTAACACTCATGTAAATAATGCCGTTCCTACACGGTATCGTGTTGGCAATAACTCTGTGAAAATAACATGAGCTCAACGTACACGCAGCGAAATACAATGCACCAGATTACAGGGAACCAAATGAAAAATGCAGCAAACAAACGCCACGCAGGTACTTGTTACGAGCCGAACATTCGTTTAATTACGAGCACGAACAAAGGGAGCGGCCATGAAACGACAAATCGCTCTTATAAGAATAATAACTACGCCCTACGTAGACTGGCTCGTATCTTTACATCAATGTTTTTCCTTTTATGCGTGAATAAAGGGGAGGGTGGCCCACGAGCCGTCTAGGGTCTTTGTGTCCCTCGCCGGAGAAGGGTTCGCTACCTATGTGTACTGTGACCTGTATTTTGCAAAGTTCCGAGCGAATTCAATGAAATGAAATCTTACACAGCCCTAATAAGGTTTAGTGGCAAATGTACTGGATACGTAAGCATTTAGGCTACCACTTATCGCAGGAGAATTTAAAAATAACTTCAACTACAATGTAACGAAGTAAGTTAAGTGGTATTTGCAAATTAAATGTTCATCGCATTAAATTGAATTAATTAATATGCTTCATTATTTTTTAAAGTCAAAACGATTTAGCATAACACGTTTGCGTTGTTTCTTTAAATAAATGTAATTGAGTCAGCTGTAGGTATATACTTAAAGCAGGTATATGTTTTTATCGTATTCTATCCAAAAACGATCCTCAGAAAGCAACACAAATTGTATTGTATGAATGAAATCAGCTGCTCGAGGGTTCTCAGGGAAAAAATAAACCGAGGGATGATTTCTGTGAAATAATCGTTGTCATGGCAACGGCCCGGGAGCGGAAGCGGAGCTGTTATTGGAAGCAAGAACAACGATCAAAGGGATTATTAGTAGGTATAATTCAATAACATTTGGTACGCAGACAACTGCGTATATTTGACAAGTTATTCCTTGTCAAATATAGCCTTGTAATTTAATATAACACAACCAGTGACCGAAAAAACATTTCACATTTGAATGGTTTCATGTGACTGTAGAATTACGAATAATATTATTTTTATAGCTGGGTGGCAGTCACCTTTGTTTTTAAATTCATGCGTACAAAATTTTATTTAACCCTGCATGGAATGATGTAGTTAAAATTTTACTGACATTTTATTTAGTCTCCAATGCGGATTACGTCAATGACTTGTACAAAACGTATTTTAATAATGACCTTCTTTAAGTTTGATACAAGTTTACGACTATTTCTTATTTACATATTTAATGTAAACGAAAACTTTGTTTTGAACGACCTCTGTAGTCCAGTAATCTGAGCGTTGAAATTCTATACGATTTTTTTTTGATCCGAAGGTTATGCAACAATTTCACCCTATTTACACGACAAGTTATTAAAGAAGAAAAACAATAGTTTCGTAACTGATGCATGCAGCCAACTAACTTCCTCGTTTTATTCCCCCAGCCGTTCTTTGCTAATAAAAAGCCTCTTGTAAACATAAATGAAAAAAATAACCAAAGTTTCACCCCGGTATATATCTCGATTCATGGGCGACGACGTAAACAGTCCGCGGTCAGGGGAGTGGGAGGGCGAACCACCCCTGGGATCCTGTTCCAACAGTGACTGAATTGCGACATTTTCTTTTCACCCCATATTCAGTGGAACGCACAAAATTAATTACGGGATTTATGTTTTGCATATACTTATGTGTGCAATGTTAGGTTACGTTTATAATATGGAATGAGTAGGTACTTTAAACAAACGGTAAAAAATATCTGGTTTATAATACATTTTTAGGTTTTCTTATAAGAATGGCGAAACAATTTCACAATAATAATAAATCAAAGTTCAAGTACAAGTAATAATAATTAATTACAAAAAAAATGTAACAACGCCGTTGACTCACCACTACTTTACTAGCTGTGCCCGCGGCGACTTCGTCCGCGTGCAAGTAAAAGTAGTCCCATAGTAGTCCCTAGCTACAAGCTAGGAGTACCTTATACATTAGCTATCTCTCTACCTCTTGAAATCTCGTAATTTTTTTACAAAAATATCTCAACTTTCTGATAAAAAAGCGTCATATGTTCCTTTACCTAATACCGCAAATAAGGTAAAGGAACAGTTCTCGCGTGAAACATATCTACTTCATTTACTTACATTCATTTATAATATTCCTCGTGCTAAAGATTATAACATGGCGAGAGGCGTAGGTGTCAATCAAATGTACACATAATAACTTTGTATTAATGTCTTTTTTATGTCCATATAGTCCTCCTTTGAGAGCGTCTGGAGGTCGTGTCACTACATTCACTGATCTATTTAATGATAATATTATAAGAGAGGATATTACGACATTTACGATAGAGAAAATCTTCTTTGTTCAATGCTTTTTGAATGGGACCCGTAATACTTAAACCATCTGGAAGTTTTTGCATTTTACTAAAGTAAATAACGGTCTGCCTTAAATGTCATTAACTGTACCTATTATACTTGGTGGAGGCGGAGTAGATCAGCGGCGAACTGATAGCTGCCTTTGATTGATGGTTGAAAGAAAATGTATGTAAGAAAAAGCAAAAAAATTAATGCGAGCTCACAAAGTACATTACTCCATATTTATCTTTGCATATTCGCATTTCAGTCCGCGATTGATTTATGTATCAGCTAATTTCACGTTCAATTGCAGACGAAAGATGCAAATCATTTCATGAATGGACATGCGCCAATTATAATTGATGACTTGTGACGCACTAATGCACTTAATAGCAACACACGCTAACAAGCGGGCAATACTGTATTCTTCCAAGCACCAAGTAGTTGCGTAATAACACTAGCCAGGCTTCCTACCGGACATTAGATCCAATTACATTGGCCCGTCAATTGAACGAGAAGGGTTTTCGATGCTAATCTGTACACGGACCGGTTCTGAACAGTTGTAAACTTTGTTGACTATAACAAAGCCGTTTGGAAGGTTCCCATGACAGCATTAAAATGCACTGAAGAGCAGGCGCGGCTGGTGGTTCTGGCGAGTGTCCAAATCGCAGAGTCTGCTCCCCGTGCAGTTTCGAAGGTCCTGTAACCTGCAGCTTTGACTTGTGGAGTTAACGTGCTCGTTTTAAAATACTAGGGTGTATTGAACTGCGGAAGGCATGCCAACCCCACGTTTAAGTTATTACTCGTACAAGCTGGAACGTTTATGTATTTCGTTTACGTGTTTTTGTTATTTATTGAACTTGCTATAATATAAGTTGAATGTTGTCGGTAATAATATAACATTTTATTTAAATTACATGATGTATAAAATGTACATGGTGAATGAAGGTTGTAAAACTCCAACGAATATTCAATGTCACGCAGCTGTCACTGTTCGATAAAATCACCGTTTGCTGGAGTTTTTCGCATGGTCTTACAGTAGGAAGTCATTGTTTGAGGTGTAGTGAATCGAAAACAGTTAAAGAATGCGCACCGGCAACAATGGAGTCATTGTGCTGTTTGATTAGTGAATTAAACTGCGAGGGGCGTTCGTGTGGACTGATCACGACTTTCTGATCTCACGCCAACATTTCCCAGCGCTTGTTGGAAATTGTTCGGACATCCCACGTGCAAAAACCATCAATACGCTATATACATCAACCGATGATTTCTTAGATTGTTAGTTCCTTTTGACATGCATATAATAGAGGCAATGTGACTTTAATAGCCTTTGCCTTATCTGAGTCACACTGGTGACATTAGATTAATAATTACATTAACAAAGTGTGTCATTTGTTTTATATCTCGGGCGTACGTAAGCATGGAAACGTAGATTTCTGAATACCGATCTTCCTTTCCTTATCGTATGGAAATAGTCAAATTGATTGAAACCAATCAAATAGAAATTTTTAAATTGGCTTACGAATGTGATGGTTGATAAAAACTCCGGTGTGTTTATATAGAATGAAAATTGTTGGTCTCTTATTATTATTTAATTAGATTAAACTAATAAAATGGTTGATCATCACTACATAATATAAAACTAGAGTCGCTTTTTTTGTCCCTATGTGCGCTTAAATTTTTAACAGTACTCAACGGACTTTGATGCGGGTTATAGATAGAGTGATTCAAGAGGAATTACATCTTATCTCATCATCATCTCTAATTTGTAAACAATGGGGTTGATAAAATCGAAAAAAAAAATATGACGTACAGGCATAAAAAGCCATTTGCCATGTGCTCAGAGTTATAGTTAATAATGCGACATAAAAAGTGTGTGTAATGTTGGCAACAATGGGTAGTTCGATCGACGCAGGAAGCGGGGTGGAGGCAGCTGCGGAGTCGATGCGATTGTGCTTAGCCCCGGGAACGATTGGCCTTGGTTAAACCCTAATCTATAGATAACAGCGCCATCAGGCCCAATTTAGTACTTGGTGCTACTGATAAACATACTTATTTTAATACATACATAAAATAATAAGATACATCGAGACTTCAGACTAACACAAACAGATATGTTCATGTATATTCATAAATTTTTGTACTGCCCGGGAATCTAACCTGGAATCCTTAGTGCAATAGCCGATATCTCAACCATGGGTCGTTTTTAAATTATAGTGTTCATCATTTCATTCATAATCCCTGAACGATAGAAGTCTTTTGGGTATGCCGTACTAGACAAGGGGATAAGGAGAGCTTACGCAATTAAGCTTGTAATTATGAAATACACTCCTTAAATATCGGCGAGCTAGAATTATTGGTACTGAACGCTACTCCGACAGAACCCAGATGAATTACTATTGCTCATTATGTTTACTTATGAGCTGTCAATTGGGATTTGCCCCTCAATATTTGATAGCAGTTGAAATATTTTTTACGTACGTTTTATTTCTCCGCTCAGTTACTACTTGGGTTCTCATGTTTTGATATTGTTGTGTGAACAGGCATAAATAACCCCATTGTTACCAGTTGATGTACTATTATTTCGGTCGTTTTCTTTGTGGTTTTGACCTTCTAATCTTTTGTTTTCTGTATTAACGTTATTTTGGCAAGCAGTTAACATAATAATAGCGAAATCTCAGCTTTATTACCTAGTGGTTAAACGGAAACCACAAACTGGTAGGTTTAAAAATTCTCACCAGGGTTCGTGATTGCGCAGTTCATGGGTAGGCTTTCTTATGTGCATGTGAACGTTGGTAGGCCGGAGTTGCGGTCGCAGAGCAGACGCCCGCTAGAGGTATTTCATTTCACGTTATTACTACTCGACTGTTGGCGGTGTACTTTCATCAGTAATGAGCCAGTATAGGCCTCAACCGCAACATTTCGCTGTAAAACTTAAGTAAATGCCGCTAAACTTATCCTGCAATGATTCAACTATTATACGATCGGACGAGTGCTGTTTATTAACCGTTATTTATGACACAGCACGACGTAAAACCCAAGAGCTTATTAAAAAATAGTTCGGAGTTGTCAAAACGAACACTGTTACTGCTAATTGTTTAAAACGTCTTTATTAAATGAGCTTGTTCAAGAGAAAAGGCTTTGATAACGATTACACGGTACAATGGCAGTGCGTGAGATTTACTCGCGATGTATTGTGCCATTAAATTTATTATGTATTACAGGCGCAATGCTCTATTTACTCGGTCGGTAACAATAGAAATTAAATAATGATCATTCTGCATTAATTGCACGTTGCGTGCCGCATCGAAGACTGCAATTATTATCGTGTCATGATCGTTATGTGCCGCCGAACCAGTTCAGCGGAAGTGAAACGGCTCGAAAAAAGTGTGGTTGATTTAAATTGAAGGTATTATCGTGAGCACAGTATACGTTGTAAGGTCGTATTAATATTCACATGGCGGCGTGCCCGGGGCGGGCAGGCTTCACAAAATGGCTGCCGTAGTCGCTCGGGCCGACCGAGTCGTGACCGCCAGGAATCCACGCGCTCGTTCAAAACCCTCATCAATTATGCATGAATGCGGCCGAACGCCGATGTTTACTCTCCATGAGACAACAATTTATTGCGTCGTGCGGTTTTTGACATTCGATCGCAGACCGGTCCCGGCAATCAGATGACGAAATAGGTTACAATAGGCTTTACTTTAGTCCCTGTTATGCTTTGTTGTATTTACATTGTTTTGTTACTATTGACTAAATGTATAACCTTCATATCTAACTATTTTGTTGTATTCAAATGCAGTACAGCAATGATTGATACTTGTTGCGTCACGTCATTCGATGGAGAAATTAATTTAATCATAATGCGAGTGTACGAACCGCCCGTGTTAACTATCGATAACGCTAAATGAATACTTATGTGAGTTAACTGCCAAAGACCGCACCGACGATAATATTTTGTTACTTTATGTAGCAGATACCACAGCGATTTGTTGCTGATTCTCCTATTCGATTGTCATCATTCGTCTCATGTAGTCTTGTCACTTATTGGGTTGACAAACTTGGGTTAAAATAAAAGTGAGAAATATCTCCACAATTTAATCCTCTTCAAAACATACTTGGAGCAATAAGAAGTTTTTTTGTGATAAGCTTTGATTCTCCCACGCAAACGTGATTCATGGAATCAGGAAATTACAAGAGCAGCTTTTTAAACGCGCATAAATATCAATGTAAATAACACAGGCATTTAAACACCGTGATCTTATTACTGTTGACATAAAGACGAATATCGTGTGAGTAGAGAGATTTGCAAATGAGGTTGACCGTATTACCGTGACTTCGGCGACAATGAATTTCGTTGACGGCACGATAACGACAGTTCGTGAGATATGTTATCAGGGTTTGCTAAGTCGTTTAAAATCGCAACGGTATTAGCGGATACTGTTACTGTATGCCTTTTAGTAGAATATTTAAATGTCTTGTGTTTTTTTACTCCCTCACCACTTGAATAAGTTTGCTAAAGCTTTTTATGTATATATTTCAGTAATGGTGATACCTACTTAGTGTTAAAATAACTACTCTTTAGACTTTAGAGATAAAATCTCTCTTCAACCTATTGCAGTCCACTGCTGGACATACATAGGTCTCCCCCATTTGCGCCAGATCCCGGTCCTCCGCTTTTCTCATCCAGCTTCGTCGGTCGTCGGTCCATCGGGCCGGGGGCGTCCTACGCTACGCTTGCCAAGACGCGGTCTCCACTCCAGAACTCGTCTGCTCCAACGGCCATCGGTTCTGCGACATACGTGACCAGCCCACTGCCACTTCAACTTGCTGATCCGGCGGGCTACGTCGGTAACTTTAGTTCTCTTATGAATTAAATCATTTCTAATCTTATCCCTAAGAGAGACTCCAAGCATAGCTCGCTCCATTGCGCGTTGAGTGACTTTGAACTTGTGAACCAATCCCGCAGTCAGTGTCCATGTCTCAGCTGCGTATGTTAGTACGGGTAGGACGCATTGCTCAAAGACTTTCGTCTTTAAGCATTGCGGAATAGTTGACGTTAGGACATGACGTAGCTTACCGAATGCCGCCCAGCCCAACTGAATCCTCCTACTAGCCTCCCTCTCGAAGTTATGCCGGCCAAGTTGGATGGTTTGGCCCAGGTAGATATACTCCTGCACAACCTCGAGACGGACGCCATCGACGCATATCGGTTGTGGCATGACACGACTGTTGAACATGACTTTCGTCTTGTCCAAATTCATGCCAAGCCCAACTCGTCGGGAAGATTCATTAAGGCTGTTCAGCATCTCCGCAAGCTCTTCCGATGACTCTGCCACGATGACGATATCGTCAGCAAAACGAAGATGAGAAATATACTCTCCATTGACGTTGACGCCTCGTTCAGACCAGTCAGGGTCTTGAAGACATCCTCCAATGCGTTTGTGAACAGTTTCGGGGATATAACATCCCTGTCTCACACCACGACGCAATTGGATAGGTCTTGTCCGCTGGTCTTGGATCTGAACGGTCATCGTCGCTGCGTTGGAGAGACACTTCATCACCTCGATATATCGCCAGTCGATACCGCATCGCTGCAGAGCCTCCAGAACAGCCCAGGTTTCGACGGAGTCGAAGGCTTTCTCGTAGTCCACAAATGCCATACACAGCGGCTGGTTATACTCTTCGGTCTTCTGTATAAGCTGCCGAACAGTATGGATGTGGTCCACGGTGCTGTAGCCTTTTCGAAACCCAGCCTGCTCCGGTGGTTGGAATTCGTCAAGTCTTATGGCGAGACGGTTCGCTACAACTCTGGAAAACAACTTATAGACGTGGCTCAGAAGTGCTATTGGTCTATAATTCTTCAAGAGAGTTTTGTCACCCTTTTTGAAGAACAAGACGACAACACTTCTGGACCACGCCTCTGGTGTAGTTCCTTGGTGGATGACGGCATTAAAGAGCTCGACTAATGCCCTTAGGACGGGCTGTCCACCGGCTTTTAGGAGCTCTGTCGTAATACCGTCATCCCCCGGGGCCCTCCCATTCCTAAGTTGCTCCAAGGCTGCACTAATCTCGCTAACGTCAACATCATACAATAAAAAAATATAATTATTGTTAATTAAATTTCTTCAAAGATAACCTCTACTATTCGTAATTACGAACATTAGTAAATAACGTTAAATGAAATCTAATTTTAAATGTGTACATACTGTGCTAGATAATAATCGTAATTGATAAACAAAATCACATCAAACAATTTAAATCTGCCATTTTTATTAGAACCCTACGTTAAATAGTTTACATATTTGTGTTTCTCAAGGCTCCAATGTTTCACCGGTCGTAGGCATTCAGTGTTTGCACAACGGATAACAGGCACTTATCAAGCACACCAACCAGGTTATCGACTGCCGTGTTTGCTTTCCTTATCTGAGTCCTTACCTCTTACTCGTTATCTTTGTTATCTAACAAACTGTAATGTTTTGAAAATATCTATTTATAGGCACGCTAATGTCGTTCACAAATCAAACCTGTTTAATACACAATATTAGCGAAATTATTCCATTCAAAATCAACAATAGCCGAGTCGTTACCAGTCCGGCTATTATTAGTAATGTTTATTAGTGGTTCTAGGAATCGATAAAAACATAATTTGCTTATTTGTATAACGTTCGTAGTTTACACAGATAACAAGTGACTTATGTTCTCCTTCGAGATATAAAGGTTATTTTTATTTGGTTACATTTCTATTTTCAAACTAAATGTGTGAGTAAGAATGGCGTAACCAGACTTCTTATATTTCTTGGAAGGCGTTTTGTTATACAATGACAATGGTTCGGTTACAATATCTACACAAACCGTTGATAATAAAAAAATATAAAAATACTTTCTAATCTTTATTCTTAACAACAAGAGAGGATAATCAGTACTAATCCATTACTTTTAAACAAGCAAATATTATGTCGACTTTGCTTTACTCAATACAATTCTCTTTTTTCATCGCATTGTGTAAATCACAAAGCGTTATTCGCGTGCAACCGCTAACTTGATTAGTACAAGGCCAAAACAAGGTATGTGACCTCTTTGCTGGTTTTTAATAAAACCTGAACTGGCTACGTGGGTATCCGGCTGCCCGCATGCCTGGCAGAAGGTGATAAAAACTAGCGCAAAAACGAACATTGCAAATAATTGGTCTATTTAACAAAAAAGTAATTGCGTTTTTTGCACTCATCCACTCATTGCTATTCATTTTCTAGGAAGGCCTGTTGTTTGCGAACAGTGATTACGCAATTTGTCCTTATAAAACGATTGTTCAATAAAGCGTGGTAATTAATAACATTGCCTATATCGGAACCGGTCTGGAAATTTTCAATGCTAATTATAGTAATTGTTTTTAAAAGGGGTTTATCGCCATCTCATAGAATAGTATTAACATAATGACACGTCAGCATTTTTGTATCAGAAAAAGCGAGGTAGTATTATAATAATACGTTTTTATGAAATGGTGTTAAGATATTAAAGGAATCCTTTCATATAATTTTGTGCACGTGGTTCAAGATTGAAGTAAAGAATATAAGCGTTTGCTTTACTTCAATGCCAACAAAAGTAAGAAGATACTTAGTTAAAATGCAAAAATTATGCACCGTTCGTGTACGCTCTTATGTTTTTTTTATAATTTATGCAAATTCCCGAGCACAATTTAGTGGTCCGTGCAAACCGTAACGGCGTTTAAAGCACCTTTGTATTATTTATATACCTAAACTGAGAACGAATAACTTGTCACAGAATAGTTGGTAATGTTGGAATATTGCCAAATCTTTAGCGCTTTGTTAAATTCAATTAGTGTATTGGTGATGCATTGATCATTCACACAATCATATTGTTTTTAGTTCGTTACCTACATTTTTTGTTTGGGTTTTGTTATGTAACTGCTTTTTAGAACGTGCAAACTATGCGGCATGAATTATATTATTCCAGAAGTGTTATTTTATTACCTAGGCAGCTGTAATAAGGAATAATCACTGTTAAAACCAATTTGTGATTTCATAACCGTACATATGGTCAGGAAACGTTAACTTGCCATTGCTAAATATTCTGCTAATCTGCATGGCAAGCATCGAATCGCGATGGGCCCTTTGTGATTATTTGCATCTGCCCTTCCTGTTGTAATCATTTCCAATCGTTTACTTTGTAGTAGACAGAAACTGCAGCGCCACGCCATCAGGTGCGCCTCTAGTGCGCGCGGGGGGCCTCCCCGATCCCTCAGCCCCTGCCACACTGCGCGCCGTTCACTTGTTGCTACGTTGCTGGTACGTCGTCCGTCGCGAGACTGGCGCTACCGCCTCCCCTCCCCGTCCTCCGACCGCCACTTCCCCGCGTTTCAGTTCTTTGTGCGCCACTGAAGCTTTCGCATGTCTGTGCAACGTTTGCATCGTAACATTTTGATATAGACGTGAATCATTACATAGATTCCATAGCCAACTGGAAGTGGTGTGAGTGAATCCAGGTGTACGCCTAAGTTAGTAGACTGTGCCCAAGGTTACTGCAAGAGGATTTTGCTGCTAATTCAAAGGATACTATCAACGTGGATCAAAATTTTTTCTTGTGAAATCTGTGATAGTGACTTACAGTTTTTGTGTAATTAGAATTGAAGATTGTGGCTACTGTAGTGGATAGGAGTCTGGTGATTTGAAGAATCTTGTTTCGGAACCTTGATAACCGCACGAGGCCATCCAATTTTCATAAAGCATAGCAAAGTGAGTAAATGAAAATTGTAATCTTAACTACATTTTATCTTCAATTTCTAAATCATTCTTCACAAATAGCTACTAATATAAAAAAACATCTTCTTTTAAGTGTTTAATTATCGCCAAAGTATTGTGGCATTTCGAGAACGTTGCCATTAATTAAAAATGGCTAAACTACTTAACCGATAAGAATTCTATTTATTATCTGTATCATCCGCATTAATAATCATAAATTACAATTTATATCTTGAGGCAAGTATATAAAGACTACGTACCTAGTTACAATCTAAATAACAAAGCTATGATTATTAATTTACTAAGTTAAGTTAATTAAGTTGGTTTGTACATAAAGAAAATGTGTTAATAGGCTTAACTAAGTACCTACGTTTTGTACAAATTACCTAATATCTACGAGTTACTTAATAAAATGAAATAGTAACAAGTTTAATATACATCCAACAATCGTCAATCTACGCAGTGATTAAACCTTGTATTGATACGAGAATGTGTTTAATCGTTGTTATTTTCCTAATATCGTAGGACGACCTTTAGTGGTTTGGTTATGTATGTGCCTTCGAGAAGCGAATATCCAAGCGTAAACGTAAAGGGCCACGTCCGTTTCTCATATCTTACGGTTATCGCTCCATCGTACGTACGAGTAGGTAGACTCAACAAAATGTTTCATTCCAATTGCTGACTCGTTAAATGACGCGTTATAATGCCTTTGTGCTACTTATTTTATTAATAATTTGTAAGTGTTAAATTGTCTTGTCACGCTGTCATACAATATTTTTATCGTGCCTGCGTAGGTACGCAAATACACAGTAGTAACTTGTCGTGAAATATTAGTTTTAACTATCTGTTGTAAGTGTTAAACTGAAGAGTACTCGCCAATTTATCTTTGAAATGTGGTTGTAGACGCTTACGTACCCAACGCCTATCAGACATCTTGTGTTCTGTGAAAAAAGGCAAAAGGTCACTCGGGATGGAGATTGTAAGCGTGGGTTATGGCATTGTCGGGAATCAAGAATTCCAGTCACGAGCGTTCGGGACACGTCGTGAGATGGGAGAGATTGCGCTCTCGCCGTGAGCTTTCAATAGCACGTTGCGCAATTTACTGCACCCGTCCCATCGTGATACTAAACTACGCCATATCTTCAAGGTGCTATTGCATTTTAGTCACGATAGCCGCTACCCTAAATTGTCTTTGTTTTGCAACACGATTCTTGGGCAACCTTGGTACCATATTTAAAAGTTACTTATTATAATATTGTTTCATAACTATCATAAGAGTATGACTCAGATACGGTAAAAAGTAATCGTAAACAATTATGAAACGTTGGCAATATAATTCAACGCATACCAGCTTCTAGAGACAGTATTGAACAGCTGCAGACAAAACTCTTGTTTGCACATGTTACGCAAGTCGGTAACGCCGAGATAATTGCTTATGGCGATGCAGAGAAAGCTTTGTTGCTGCTAAATATCCCATTAACGGTTGTTGTCGAGTGGAAGTTTTCATTACACGCTTGGCGACGCGACACGCTCCACTGCCTCTAACGAGATAGCTTTGGCTGCACTAACACGACCGCATAGCGTACCGATTGCTTATTATTTGTGTGTTGCAATTTTCATACCTTATGTGGCGAAGCATGTACTTGATCGAGTTACCAATTCAGCATTCCTGAATAACGACTAGTTACCAAACGAATAGGAGGGTGCTTGTTAATGATTTTGAAGCAGTCGTATTACTTGTGATTGATCGTTTTTAGTCACGCGCTCATCTGACTTCCTCCATCAACGAATGCTTTGAGCGCATTAAACGACATTGATAGTTTTGACCCCCTTGACCTCTTCTCAACGATGCATTGTGATGGATGAATAGTATAATAGACTAGCTCTTGTTTAAGTGAGCATCACTTAACAAATAACTTAGTAAACCGTAGTACCTAGTTGCGGTTTAGTTATTCTCGGAAGACCTACATAGTTAGCTAATGGCACGGTGAACGGTATTGCACTGAAATGAATAATTCAAACCACGCCGCAGCCGGATTGTGACTTGTTTGCGGTTTTAATAAAAATCATCACAATAGGTTATTTGAGCTGTTTCCCGCGAACGTTGGCGTTTCTAAGAACTGTTCGCGTAGAGTTCTGTATTATGGTGTTATAAAGTTTGTATGAACGGTTTCGTGTATTATGTGCACGTTAAAGCAGTTGCAATAGCTGAGCCTGCCTACGCGGAGGCCCGCCCTTCATGAATAATTCAAGCAGTCGTGGTCAGGATTTACTGCCTGCTACCGCTTCGGTCGGGCTGCGCGCCGCAGAGTTGGTGTAAACTTTTTGCCCTTTCTTTCTATCTAATGAAAACCTCTCTCACCGGTTCCTCTCGCGTTTGTCTTGTCAATCAGCCGTTGTCACGCGCGACGTTGCCTCACTTCCCCATGGATTTATTTGTTACTCCATTGTCCCGAGGCGATCACTCACGCATTGTCTCGGAGTCTCGCAACTTTTGTTTACATTCGTTCAATAGTCATTTGTTTGTAAAGAAACCAAGTTTGTTTTCAGTCTAGTATTCATTGTTTAGTGATTAAGTTTGTTGGATTTCATGTTATCGAATACTGTTTACTAACTAACAGCAATAATGCTTGTAAATATTAGTCATTATGCAGTACGCATCAGTTACGATGTTCGCATTTTTTATTACCACTTTATGTCAAAAAATTTTAGTTTCTCTTTTTACTGTTCATATTTTATAAGAGTTTATATAACTTTAATATTGAAAAAACAAGTTTGCAGTAGAAAGTAAGTTATCCTCGGTTAAGTATAGGCCTCGTGCAACGATGGCCGAGTTGCAGTGTGATTACAAGTGATCGCAGCTGCACCTGCATATTATGTTCATGTTTGGGCACCTCCGCCGCTTCTTCTGTTTACGTTTGTTATGAATAATCATTTATGCGATTATGCAAATGCGGATCCTCGTTAACAGCGGCCTCATTAAAATTCCATTGGTGCTCGACACGCACGCTTTTGTGTAGGCATCGTATCGAATTTTCATAAGAACGAATCGCATTAAAGCAATTTATACGAACATTTTTTGCTTGATAATTGTTTGTTATTAATCTGCTCGTACCTCATCTGCCGAAGTTTGCGTGCGTGTTTTAAAATAGAACATAAAAGAGAAATTTGCTATAGAATCGCGTGTTTGTCGGAGAAGCAGTAAAAAGTCCGCTCATTTCTTTTTTATACACGTGCCGCGCATACAATTGGACGGTTCTATCGATTGTTACGGCATTACTACCGTGATAAAGGAATGAATGATTCCGATGTTTAAGGCAGTGGGGTACATGTAGATAATTTACAATGTGCCGTGGGTTATTTATTGCGTCATTTCAGAATACATTTTCTTGATTCAGTGACGCGTAGAAAACTTAGCAATTATACATAATAAATAAAAATAATAAATTATTTAACAAAAGGAGTCTCCCGAAATATGAATTTATTGTAATATAAATGTCAGCCGACGGTTTCTTCTCGCTGCGTGCTTGTTGACGTAATCTGTAATTGCGGACATAAAGCGGGAGCTTTTGTCACATTGCCCCCGTTCTGTCAAACCAAAACGCCCGATGTTCGTTGGCTTCATTCCTGTGGCCGCGCTCCAACACGCCATTCACGCGATTACCTCTGCCAATGCATCCTCACACGTTGTTAATCCGTCTTCCCGTTCCGGACATCGGCAATCGTATAATTAACGATTCTGGCCACGGTCAATCAAGGCCCCACTTGCTAATAAGTCTCGGTCGCCGCGAAAGTTTCTTACGCAACCGTTTCAAGGTTCGGCGGATAAAAAGCGCCCTGATTATTACGCTGATTAAATCGCTTACGACATTCCCGAATTGGAAGCGTAAACAAACAGAACGGCTGTTTCGCAGTTCTCGTGAGTGACAGTGCTAAATTGTGTGATGACTCGAATAAAAATGGCGGCGCGTCGCGTCCGCATACAATACATATTTTTGTGCAGCTGAGTGGGCGTTGTGTGAATGAGCTTATATTGGCGTCAGCCCAAACGTGTCGACAGCATGAATGCTGACGTCAGCACCTCGCATGTACCCAGCTGATACACAAACTTAATATGGTTGGGCCAATCCAATTCGTAGTACTTTATCAATTAATATGACTAATGTTTACAAGATTTTTCCACTTAAAAGAAAGTGAGTTTAATGTCCTATGTATTGACATATCTAATAATAATTTTGTATTGTTTCAGGTGTGGCTGTAAGTGTGAGTTCAAGTGATGTCGTCGAAGTCAGTGACGAAAACGACAAGTGTGTGAAACAAGAGGAAGTGAGCAAGCCCGAGGTAGCTAACAGTGAGGGTGAAGTGAGGAGTGAAGTGAGTGGTGGTGCGGGCGCGGATGGTGTTGCTACCGTGGCCTCCGAGGAGGACGATTGTGTGATAGTGTGCGCGCGAGATGCGGACGATAGGTCCGATTCAGGTGTGAGTGGCGTCCGGTCGGGCGGGTCGGCCAGCTCGGTGGAGAGCGAGTGGCGCGGGATGGCGCACGGGTATGGCGGAGGCCCTCCCCCGCCCCTCATGCACCTACCGCCGCCGCCGCCGCCGGCGCTCTACGGCAACGAGCTGCTGTGGAAGCCGCAGCGGTACCAGGCGCCGTTGCATGCGCCTCTACACCATGCCATCGCGGACGACTTCCTCGCCGCCACATATGACAGAGAGAGACATGAAAGACTGCTACGGTGAGTGCCTTTTCTTACTCACCTAAACACACCTTAGAGCCCCCAATCCCAAGACAAAAATCTTTTTGGAAGGACCGTCACAACTTGGTGGTGATTATTATTTTTCTTTTCGTTTCACGGTTAAAATGAAGTAGGAATGTTGATTGTGTTTTTGGGAATCCCAAAACGTAAAATAAAACCGACATAGCTTTTCATATACATAATACTGGAAGCAAAAATATACTTATTTCATAGCACAATTCATTTTTAACATAACAATGTTCACACGTATATAGACAGTAAATGTACTGATTACTTTGTTAATTATCATGATAATAGTGTTAGTTTCCTTTAAAGTTTACGACTTCACGTTCTATTAGTTCATATTAGCAGTAGTATACTTACTCAATTTGTTCTAAAGATGCGTGATGATATGTTTTGGATTCGTTGCGCTTTTGTGACTCACTTGCCTTAATGTATTTAGCCATTAAGTATTATGTTTTTTGATAACAAGGAAGAACTGTAATTTATATTAAAGAACATCAGTATAAGTTCATTAAGTTTGTATGAATCAATTAATTGAGATAGAAAAATAATGAGTTTTAATCACACTAAATAGTACTAGAATATACCATGTTTCTTATAACAAACATCGATAACCTAAATATTATGTAACACGGTTATACAAAGCCATAAATCCGAACATTAAACATTTAATTCATATGATTCACACGTACCATATAAGCATAGACGCTTCTAGTAATGAACACATTCTAAAAACCAGAACGTGGTGGTATGGTTACCTTGAACTTGTCCTCGTAAATATTCAAACATTTCATCAAATATAATTTTAATTGATAGGTTACTCCTTTATACAACCGACAGTATTTGTATTGGTGATATTTTATTCACACATCGATACTTTATTTAAGTATGTTACTGATTTTGTGTAAAAGAAATAACCTTGAAAACGAAACTTGATTTTGAGAGTACCTACACACCGGGAAGTTACAAAAGCTCATAAACGTGTTCATTCCTTACAAGATAAAACCTTGGAATGAAATCCTTAAAAAGGTTATGCCCAATCAATCAGTCGTAATCACTGGCTATCGTAATGGTAAACACTGCGTTTCTGATCTGATAAATATTATTTATAAGTTGTCTTGTTTTATGTATTCTGTACACTTATTTTATAATGTTAACCTTGTATTTGAATGTCAATGAGATAATCTCATCTGATTTCTCAATTTAAATATCGATATATTTACTTATCGTTTTTTTGTAGTTTCGTTTGGTAAATTCTGCTTCCTTTAGTATTGACATAAGTTGTGGATAAGCTAAGCAGTCTTATTTCGACATCTTGTGAAGTTCACAGTTAAAGTTGTTTGCTAGGCTAAAGGATAAATCTTTGCTTCGGCTGGACTCAGGTTTTTTTGATGACGGATTTGTTTTCATATATTTTTTACGTTTTATTGATATTTAAATATACCCTTTCATTTCCTAGCGTTCTCTAGAACTTCGATCGTTTTGTAATATGTCATAAAAATATCCACTCACGTGTTCAAAAGTCATTTGTAAGCTTTACTGGCAATCGTTAGGGTTGGCCTTAACTTTTTTGTTCATCATTACTAACCCCTTGTATAGGGGAAATATTTCATGGGCAATGACGCAACATTTAATAGGTAGTTTTGTAGTTTTCTTTAAAATAGAGGTCATGCAAGGTTATGTTCCTATTACCCACTATGTACAATTGACTAATGAAAGACGTGTCCAATGAATTGCATTAAATGAGTTGTGGCTAGATTTAATTGGTTACAAGAATGCTGTTTGTAATTGTCTGCAAAACCGGTACGATTCGATAATTATACCAGATTGATCGTTATAGAACCACTTATCTTATAACGGAATTTCTTATAAATAAATTATCGTTAAATGTTCTTTTAAAATGTTAACTTATTACAATAGATGTATAGAAATTCTTTATTGCACTCACAATTCAAGTTCTGATAAGATTTTTACACTAGAATTGAGTACAATTGGCGGTCTTATCACTAAATAGCGATCTCTTCCAGACAATAATTCATATATCAATAGGTTTTTGCCATACCATTCTTATTTTAACAGCTCGTAATAGTCCACTGCTGGATTAGGGCTTTTTTATGACAGTGTAGCGTGTTGCTGTTATCTCCATGCTTGTGGGTTTTTGAAGTAATGTTTTTAACAGTTGAAATGTTAAACTTGAAGAATACATACTTAAGTCAAAATGCATATCGATATTTATCATATTTTTAGTTTTTTTTTTATGCTTCCTAATTGGGTATCTAGTAACCGCCATTTTGTATTCGCATGACTAATTCATGGAACCATTGTTATCATGATTAATTCATTAACTTCACCTTTGAAATGATCTTGTGACATGTATTTCGTTTCACTCCATGTTTAACATTACAAATTCATAAAATAGCGATTCTACCATTATGTAATACTATGCAAATACCTTCTCAAGCAGAACATTAGCATATTGTACATTTGAAATTCAAATATATACCAACGTTGAGATTTAGACAAGGTCGAGTAAGGTTGAGTGCTATTTTTATAATAAAATTTGTTGTTATCATTGGCTTGAAATCAGTGGCTTTAAAAACAATCTTGTGTACAAGTATGTGCGTGTTTTATATTCGCAGTTAACAAAGAATGCGTGCCCAATTATATAGAAACCGGCTATTTTGACGAATCATCGTGTAATACACGTTCTAATGACATCTGCTAAAGGTGTTAGGAAGCAATATAATAATGTTTTAAGGATTTAAGAAAATGGCAAACACTAGATTATTAAGGTTAGCACTGCAAGTAAAACAAAATCAGCAAAACAACTTCCTAAACGGAGTATTCGCCGCGCTAGTTTTCTCGTACTACCCAACGTTAGAACCAATTAGGGTAAAAAAAAAATTAAATAAAGTACCCTCAGACATAAAGAATGTGAGCTCGTTAAATGCATTCAAAATTACTATATTAACGTATCTAAGCAAGTTAATAATAAATAAAAAACACACAAGAACGATGTATATAAAATTACTTTAAGTTCTATTGTGTTCTCATGTAAGTGACTGTAACTTTCTTTTTACCTGGCTGTCGATTTTTTATATGAGAATAAATGTATTTAAATCGGAGCTTCAAGATCGAAAAGAAATCTTGAATTGACTTTTCCTGATTCATCTTATAAGGCGATACCTATTTGGAGGTGAATGCTACCTAATACACTATAAGACATCCCAGATGGTATAACATGTTGAATGTTTGTTGTAACATAAAATATATACTCTATTTAACTTGTCTGGCATATTAATGACAGCTTTATATAGCCACATATAAATCACATATACCAGTTTATACGATCGCTGCAATTAGATTCACGGTCGCCATGTTAAAGCCGAGGTGTTCAAGACTCCCCAAGGTTGGATGCTTTGCTTGGAAGTCCTAGGTCAAGGTTTGGGTATTGTAAGGATAATGCACAACTTTGCATAAGCACTCAACATTTGTATACAATGGTTGTTTATAGATTTTTATGACTGTGATATATGAAATATTTGTTTTATTAAAAGGTTGACAATAAAGCAAACGGCTCTGGGTATGTCGCGATAGCAGCTGATTAATTTTTAAATTTTTAATTACTTAATACTTGTTAGTCCAGAATCTACTGTCATCTCAAGTACGAGAATTGCTGCCGAGAAACTGTTTTACAGTTTGTCGGATAGAAACCGGCTAACTGATGGAATATCCACTGTTGAGGGATCGGTCCCCGTGGAAATGAAAAAGTTATCATAATGCAGTTGTTAACTTGTAACAAATATGTTGATGTTGAGCCTTTATCTCAGACCTAAAGATAAAAAGGTACTAAAACTAAATTGTAAGATTAATACTAATAATAATAATTTATTATTTATTAGGAAGCTTCTTTCTGAAGAAACGTCATAAGCAGCTGGTCGGGATTTATGGACTTGACGAAATAAGTGCAAGTACATAAATAATTCTACCTAATCCTGATATAGAGAAAGAATAAAGCGGATATGCCTCAAAGCCCGAGATTATTTTAAGGAGCAGAAAAGTCGTATATCTTACTGAAGAATTTATTTCATTTCTTAATGATTTTAATGTCCAACTTGGTATTAACCATTTTAATCTCTGAATCCCAATATTCATATAATAATAATATAACACATACAAAGATTAAACATTCGAAAAAAGGCCTCTGTGCTGTTGGCTTCGGCCCCACACATGCTTTCCAAAGGACCGGGCCACTATTTGGCCCGTGAATCTTAAGGATTTCGAAAACATAATAATATTCTTTATTCAGACAAGATAGATCCAACAGATACAAGTACAAATGTGTTAGTAACAATTTTCCTTATAAAATATGTTAGTAACACAAAGTTGATTAAAATAATATAATATAATGGTGCAAGTTCAGAAATATCCATCTAGTTCCGACCTCTAGTTTTGATATTATGAGTTTTATCATTTTGTTCGGAGAATAGGTTTTCGGAATGTTATCCGAATAAGCACGACCTATATACTATTTTTGTTAACTGACCTGATTCATAGAGAGGCTTCTTCAATAATTATTGGCTTTTGTGCTTGTGTCAGATTTATTTGACTCTATTACTAGCCTGTGTAAATGTGTTCTACATTTGTTGCCTACGAGTATTATAATAATGTAAGATGATTTTGATGACATGCTGATGTAAGCGTATTCTCATTAGTTTTGCGAGGA
>PQWD01000147.1:11130-45095 GCA_019425675.1 Leucinodes orbonalis
TTGACATCAATAAAGCTGGGGCCAAAATAAAGCTGCTTCAGTATAGTAGGTTATCAGGGGGTTGGAGAGTGGGAGTTACATTAGCAAATATATGTGGAGTTACACAGCTTGAAAATGGAGGACGAAGGAAGGTAAATTTTACCCTAAATAGGTTTTAAAGTAGTACCACCAAATGTATCAACAAAATTAGAATACTATTTTGGCAAACCAAAACCAAAATATTTTTAACTATTAAAGCATGGAATGGATGTGGAAGATTGATCATATTGCGCTGATAAAAGAAATGAGATATCCAAGATGTAGATTGTTGTTATCTTTACAAAATATTATTTTACCTTTATTGTTCCAGTGAAGTGTTTGAAACAATATCCTTGCCGGGTCATCAAAAAGAGCCACGTTGCGTGGCGATCAGTTCCGACAATCTTGCTGTGCTCTCAGCGGCTGCAGACTCGGTTAAATTATGGAATAGGTGAGTTTTATTTTGTACTTGAGTTTCGCGCGGGTTTGGAATTAGAAAAAGTAAAAAATATATATAATACCTATACCGTTTGTCATAAATCAATCATAACTCGATCACTAGACAGCAGAAGCACTTCGGAAGGGATAACTTCTTCATCAGCCACGCTTATGTCATACCCGATTGCTATCTGAATTGTCGCGTACTATATACACATGTAAGTTAAAGACGAAAGTCTTTGAGCAATGCGCCCTACCCGTGCTAACATACGTAGCTATGACATTGACACCGACTGGGGCTTGGTACACAAGTTCAAAGTTACTCAACGCGCAATGTAGCGAGCTATGTTTAGGTCTTTGCAAAATGATCTAATCCGTAAGAGAACTAAAGTTACCATTTAGCCCGCTGGATCAGCAAGATGAAGTGGCAGTGGGCTGGCCACGTATGTCGCGAACCATGGCCGTTGGAGCAGATGAGTTCTCGAGTGGAGACGCGTCTTGGCAAGCGTAGCGTAGGACGCCTTCCGGCCCGATGGTCTGAAGACTTGCGAAAGGTCGCTGGTTGAGGCTGGAAAAGGAAAGCGCAGGACCGGAATATCTGGCGCAAAATAGGGAAGACCTATGTCCAGCAGTGGACTGCTATAGGTTGAAGACAGATACACACATGTTTCTACTGCCCAGGGGTCGAACCTGGAACCCTTGGCGTAGCTGATTTCTCAACTATTATATCACATTGGTCGTCCAATCACCATTTTCTCCACTAGTACCGTCCTATATGGCTTCCGGTCGATCCCCGGCAGTAAAAACATTTGTGTGCATGAAAATGTCTGTTTCTATTGGTCTGGGTGTTTTCTATGTATAATATGTATGTATTAACAAAAAAATGTATATAAGTATGTTTATCCATTGTTTAGTACCCATATTACAGGTTAAATGCTTATATTGGGGCTAGATGGCGCTGTGTGAATGTCAGTGGATATTTATTATGTTTATCCATTGTTTAGCACCCATATTACAGGCGAAATACTTAATTTGTGACGCCCAACTAGCGAATGTCCGTGGATATTTGTTTTTAAATATACAAAAATATTGAATGTAGCTGTAGTATGAGCGTCGGTGGCTCAGTAGTGTGGACTGTCGCCTTCCTACCGGGAGGGCTGTGGTTCAAATCCGGACACGTACCAATGTATTTTCGAATTTTCGAAAATATATGTACGTTATCCGACGCTCATACGGTGAAGGAAAACATCGTGAGGAAATGCTCGCCTTCATGCTCGCCTCCGAAGAGATTCGAAGGTTGTGTGTGAAGTCGTCCAATCCGCACTGGGCTCGCGTGGACGACTAAGGCCTAATCACCCTACATATACGGGTAGGCTCGTGCCCCTCGGTGGGGATGTTTAATGAGCTGATGATGATGATGATGGTGATTGAATGTAGACCGAACCAGAGTTGTCTTCGCACGTTGGGTGTGGACAGCCGGCCTACAAGTGTGTGTTTCGCGCCGGGCGACCGACACGCGTTGGCCGCGTGCACCGATGGCTCGCTGTTGGTACTCGACGTTGCCGCGGGGAATGTTCTGGAACGGTGCCGGCACATTCGGCCGCCGCACATTGCGTTGGGTTGACGCCTAATATGGTGAGTTATGATTGTATGAAAAATTGGTTCATAAGTTTAAGACACAATAGATTTTCTATTGTGTCTAGCACCATTTTTGAGTTTGAGTTCAATGTATGGGGAACCCCAAGATATATATTTTTTAAGTTTCTTGTCAAAACCTAATTAATAGCGGTTCACAAAATACATATACTTACAAAGTTTGAATAGAGTGCAGTGCTTATAGTTTCGGAGAGAAAAGGGTGTGACATACGGACGGACAGACAGACAGACAGACGAATCTATAAGGATTCCGTTTTTTGCCATTGGCTACGGACCCCAAAAAATTTGACAATATAATAATGACTTGACAGGAATGTCTAATTATTCATCAATCTACACGACATCTTTCATATAAAATTGCCTATTAATCGTTTTATGGTATTTTTCTAGTTGGGATGCTATTCTGGTGGTGCCGATAAAACAGTCAAACTTTGGCAATTCGAACTCATTAACGATCCCACTGGAGAATCGAAGGCTAAGGTTAGTATTGAGATCTACTTATGCTTATACCTAACCCTACCCTAACAACCCTATCTAGGCTCCATAAGAAAGGATTCTTATGGAGGCTAGTTGATGGAAATTCGGTGGATATCTCTTCCGAAAATATCACTAATATATACATAGATATGTATTCTTAAATCTTTAAAACAACGCTACGGATTTTGATGTGCTTTTTTTAATAAACAGAGTGATTGAAGAGGAAGGTTTATATGTATAATAAAACCCATTTAATAGTAGAGAAGCCTCGCTAGTTTATTTATAATTCTGATTGCAGGTGTTATCATTATTACACACAAGAACACTAGAACTTGAAGAAGTTGTCCAATGCGTGAAGATAAGTCCCAACAATCAAATTTATCGCGGTGGGTCTGCTTGACTCGACCGTGAAAATATTCTTCCTGGACACGTTTAAGGTAAGTTCATCCTTTTTATAGAAAACATACCCGGACGAATATAGATTGGTCACACCCGTCATTGTCAGCGTCCTGTGTGACTAAAAAATGCTTACAAGTTTTTATGTTATCAATGTACTGTACTGATGGTAAATAATACGCCTGACCATGACAGAGCGGCATCAAAGGAGACCAACAACTGATCGACAGTTATTCTCCGTCAATGCCACACTGCGCCCGACACTAGAGACAACAGGTGTTAGGTCTCTCATGCCCGGTAATTTCACTAGCCACAGTGCCCTCATCCCGAAACACAAATGTGCTTAAAACTCCTGTTTCACGAGACGATATCTGGCATTATCGAGTCTACCATTTAGTAAAACTTTTAACTTGTATTCCAGTTCTACTTGTCGCTATACGGTCATAAGTTACCGGTACTCTGTCTGGACATTAGCTACGATTCAACGCTGATAGCGACCGGATCAGCGGACCGCAACGTCAAGATATGGGGCATGGACTTTGGCGATTGTCACAAGTCGATATTCGCCCACAACGACTCGATCACGGCGCTCCAGTTCGTGCCGAGTACGCATTATTTCTTCACGGCGTCTAAAGACGGCAAGGTTAAACAGTGGGACGCTGATACATATGATAACATCATTACGCTCAATGTAAGTTTATTTATAAAACTTTGGTTCACAGACAGATTACTGTCATACAAGCATAGATAAAAAAATATTTTTAGTAAATGTAGACAGCAATCTATAAATAGTGTTCACATCATGAAACACTGAAATCAATGTCATTTTTGATTCATCATCATCGGCTCATTAAACGTCCCCACCGAGGGGCACGAGCCTGCCCGTAAGGGTGAAGGCCTTTGTCGTCCACGCGGGCCCGCTGCTAATTGGCCTACTCTACGCACAACCTTTGAATCTCTTCGCAAGCGTGCGCAGGTCACCTCACGATTTTGATTTTCCTACACCGTAAGAGCGCCGGATAAACGTACATATAATTTCGAAAATTCGAAACTACAGTGTCGGATTGTGAACCAGCTCTCCCGGTAGGAGGGTAACAGTCCACACCATTGAGCCACCGACGCTCTACACATTATGATTATACATGGTACTCTGAAAACTTTGTTGTTTTTGATTATTATTACATTTGGTGTAATGGTTGAGACTTCGGTTCTTACACCAAGGGATTCAGGTTTGATCCCGGGGCAGTACAAAACATTTGTGTGCATGAACATCTGTTTGTACTGGTCTGGATTGGTCTGTTTGTATAGAAAACAATGTTAAATATGTATGTATTTACTAAAACGTATATAAGTATTTTTTTCCTTTGTTTTAGAAAAGAAAAGTTTAGTACCTTTATTACAGTCTGAAAGCTTAGTTTGTGACTAGATGATGCTGTGTAAATGTCAGTGGACATAAGAAAATGTATTTATTCAATTTAGATCCATATAGAACACTTATGAATGACAAATGAAGCAACCACTGGTTCGAACTGACGTTATCTACTGAAAATATATGTATTTATTTATACATAAGGGGCACGCGGGTGCTTGCTGGAGCGTTAGCGTGGGTGCTGGCGGACTCCACGCGGTATCGGCCGGCGCCGACGGGGCGTTGAGGCTGTTCTCCCGCACTGACGAGCCTCTGGTGCTTGGCGACCAGGACGAGCAAGAGGAAGGGCTCGCCACCGGGGAGGAACACGTGAGTAGTTGTAATAATATACGATGATTGAATAACCATCACTTAAATAAGCAACTGGACTATCTTCACTACAATACGTAACATTAATGGGAAATTCTTGTATTACGAGTATGTCTTTGAATTGCTGATATTAAAGTACATGCTGAGTTCGCCTTTAAGTTTTTGTAGCAACTAGTTACTACGTTTAATTTGCTTATAACCT
The DNA here is from genome assembly GCA_019425675.1 of Leucinodes orbonalis. NCBI lineage: Eukaryota > Metazoa > Arthropoda > Insecta > Lepidoptera > Crambidae > Leucinodes > Leucinodes orbonalis. The sequence continues at coordinate 16,056 of PQWD01000147.1, forward strand.
TAAATATACCTAAGCTATTACATTAAAAAAATAATTGCCAACATTCACAACCTTCACTAAGATGTTTACATTTTTATAAGTTTTAGTTATACATATTTTTTTAATGAATCGAACTAATTTTATTTGTTTTATAATAGGCTCCAGTGCCTGGCCTTCCTGGACTCGTAATGCCAACAAAGAAGACAATTGGGGCTGAAAAAGCTGTAAGTATCCTACACTACAATAATACACACCAAATATACGCCAACAACTCTAGCTGATAAAATGCAATAAACTTGTTACCTATAATCATTTGAATGCAATTTTTTTGTATTAAACAAATAACCACTGTTACTAAATTAAATTTTAAAAAAAAATGGAAATTAGCCTCGGCTGTGACTAAACTAATAAAATTTTATAGTCACAACCTATTATTAAAATATCCTTTTCTATTCAGGCATAGTATTGACATTGGAGCATCAAATTATTTTGTTAACAATTAATAATTCTCTAATTGGATTATTAAAATTTTGTCTGAATAATATGTACAATGTTAATAACCGTATTACTTCAGATTTTATTCCTTAGTTTCATCAGCTCATGATACGTCCCCACCGAGGGGCACGAACCTACCCGTAGTAGTGTATAGGCCTAAGTCGTCTACGGGGCCCGGAGCGGACTGGGCCCGACTTCACGCACACACTTTGAATCTATAATAGGTGTGCGCAGGTTTCCTCACGATGATTTCTTTCAACGCAAGAGCGTCGCATAAACGTACATATAATTCCGAAACATTGATAATACATTTCGATTTTAACCTCCAGATCGGAAGGCAACAGTCCACACCAATGAGCCACCGACGCTCTTAGCAATAAAGTCGAAAAACCAATCTTAAATGTGATATCTGTGGTAATGTGACAACCAATCTGGTGTAATGGTTAAGACAACGGCTTATACCCCATGGGTTCCGGGTTCGATCCCCGGGCAGTACAAATATTTGTGTGCATGAACATGTTTGTTTGTTGTGGTATGGATGTTTTCTATGTATTAAATGTATGTATTTACAAAAAAAAATATATATAAGTATGTTTATCCGTTGTTTAGTATACACATTACAGGCGAAAAGTTTGAGGCTAGATGGCGCTGTGTGAATGTCTGTGGATATTTATTATGTATTTATTTATTATACTTATACTATTGTCAGGCGGACTCCATACTGGAATGTCTATCAATTGGAGCGCAGTACAAAAGAGAGGTGGACGAAGCCCGCGGTCAACCGGTCCAACCGCCGCCGCTTATGTTAGCGTACAACTGTTACACGCCAGAGGACTTCCTAATGGAGACTGTCGCGAAGATAAGATCGAGGTAAGGTTAACACATTGATTGCCATGCTTAGATAAACAATGAACTAATATTTTCTTGTTCCCCTTCCCTTTTTAAAATCGGCAACGCCTTCGATGGTCCTACGTCCATGGGTTGCGGTATAATTTAACCCTTTGACCACCAATGACGCAATAAGGCGTCAGAAACATTAGATTTTCTATTTTGTCTGGGGTTCCAGGCGTTCAATGTGTTAAAATTTATTTAACCATAACCTTGTTTAAGTAGTCTGTTTGCTTATAAAAATCCCTTTCTTCATCACATAATATTTCAGTGACTTGGAGGAGGCTTTACTGCTGCTGCCGTTCAGCGCTGCGTGCGAGATAGTCCGTCTATTGCCCGAGGCATTAGAACGTGGGGCGAAACCCGAACTGGCGAGTCGACTTGCATTGTTTCTGGTACGAATGCACCGGGCCCCATTAGCTGCAGCGCGTGCTTTGAGAAAACGTCTTATACAGCTGCAAGCGAAGGCTGCTGTTCGGTTACAGCAGCAGAGGGTTAGTTTGCTCTTATTTCATTGTAGTCTTATGCTATTTTTTACTATAAATATTTAGTTTTATAAACATTAAGTGAGCGGGACGGCCTGTGGACTGCACGTTGGACGTTATAGGCTGATATAGATGATGATTAAGGACGGCCACTTCGCTCACCTGAATGTGAGTAGCAGATGAAGTATGGTATAAAACCAGCAATATTATTACAGAAAATATAATAACCAACAATGGAAAATTATACCCAGTAATTTGAAAAGCTAATGTGTCTTCTTCTGAAACACCGAAGTGTATAAGGCTCCTATTTACGAGACTTTAACCCAAACCTAATCCAACCGCCAGGAATCGAATCACAATAAAAACCTATTGTTTGTTGGATATATATCTTTTTATGTTACCGAGTGTAGAAGACGTTCAAGACGCTCACCTGATGGTGATATATTATATAGACTTTAGATAGACAAGTTATTTTTTCCATAAACGCAGCACTGCCCCGACACCCAGACAACAGATGTAAGGTCTAACATCTGTTATCTAACGGGTATACGAGAGCTTTTAGTAATTACTTTAGATACAGTGCCCTCATCCCGAATAACAGAAGTGTAAAACATTTATTTTTTACGGAACGATATCTGGAACTGCAGTAGTACCTACCTAGACTATTCAGTACCGAGTATGACACCTAGGAAATTCGACTGCGACGGTGTAAACCCATTAATACAATGTGTAATCAAACACGTTTCAGGATATGGTGGGATTCAACCTGCACGCGCTTCAATGGTTGCAACGCGAGGCGGAGGCGGCGGCGGCGGCGGAACAACCTTTTGCGACAGCCACGAATACACGACGACAAAACCAACAGAGAAAACGACGTGCCCTCAAAAGACCCATAGTCACTGTCACTTAATATATTTTACTCGAATGTAAACTGTGTTTTATTTGGTAGTTTTTCTTATGTTTTGTGCTAGTTTGTGCTCAACTGACGAAAAGTGATACCTACGCCTGCTCTGCTCATGGCAGAGTGGTGTCGAAGGAAACCAATGAATGTAGACAGTAATTAGTTTATATCAACCCTGTCCTGCTTCTGCCATCCAAGATGACATATATAAAGTATCTTACACTCAGTAAAACCAGGGTAATTTACTAGCTAAATTACACTCTTCTCGTAAAATAGAAGCCCAAGACTTCTATTCCCGAAAATATATCTGGAACTGCGGTGGATATAAACCTACCTAACTGGACGACTCAGAATTGATAGCACCTAATAAGATCTAAGATCCAACAAGTTCTACAAAAAGATGTTTTTGCGGAGATAATATAGGTAAGATCGAGGTGCCCATGCAAAATATCGTATTTACGTTACCCCCAAGCTATATCAAGTTTTAGTTATAGCCCTTGGGGTTACTGGGATATGACTACCAAGTTAAAAGATCACTTATTTTATTAAAGTACTATAGTTTTCTTAAGTATCTAATTTTTTCATATTCTATATGGATAATGATTCTTGAGTTTATAAAATAGGTATTGTTATCGTACTTTTCAGGTTATGATTAAAAATAAGTAAAAGTTATTGATGTAGAAAATAAAACAATTTTATAGCTGCTATAATTTATTTGTAAAAAAATATTCTACTCACTACATAGCCAATATATCAGTTAAAATTTTAATAATTTAAGTATCCATCCCTGCGTAAGTCACATTATTTATCATCTATACAACAATAACTAATGTTCACAATGAGTATTCCGGCCACGCGTTATTACGAACATCACAAAACGGATAATTTATGCTGAAACTTACTATCAATACGTTATATAGTTACGTAATCACGAAAACATTTTTTTTTAATAAATGGTCCATAAGCTTTCTATATTGGAAATTATTGCTTTATGCATATCATACGTCTTTCGAATACCTTAACTACAGATGGAGCAAGTGTGCCTACTTCTATACATCAGTTTGGGATTAGTATTTGTAAGTAGCTGTACCCATATCGAGTGTAAAGTCTGACCGCTCAACTCACAACCATAAGGTGTACACTTTTAATGTCTTCAATAATATAAATATATAGTTACTTTTTACATTCTTATACCTATTATTACTTTGTCATCACAAAACAAATCTATTTAATTTGAGGCGTTACGTTATATCTCCCATGATTGTGAGCTCGCGCGGTCAGCGCACATACAATAACAATCTTATAATTGACAATATCATTCTACACTACACAGAATAAATTTATGTTGAGTCTTGCGTACAAGGGTCATCACCACATATCACAATGTTATTGCTTTTCGGAAACACACATCTCATCATCCAACACATACTATCACAATTGAATTAAATACAATCCCGACGGACGCGTCGGTCGACGCTTGCGTCAGTCTTACACATTTGGGATAACTTGTCACAATTTGAATGTGGAATTTTATAAAGCCAATATTTCAGCATAAATTATAAATACACAATAGAATTGGTACGACGTCCGCGTCAACGGACGACACAATAATACAATAACAAAACGAAATCACAAACACATGCTTGTTAGAGCGTAAGCACACACAACACAACCGGTTTGTTAGTAGCTAAATGACGATATACATTGTTCACCAACTCTTAACACAATTACATAGTTAAATTAACCTAAACAATAATAAATATAACCAAATTGGAAGATCCAGGAATACAGCTAGGGTGACCACACAGCAGTGCCACGCGGCTTCCCTCATCAACTTGGTTCGGCAAAAAAGTTATAAATAAAACAGGCTCACGGTGTGGACGATTTTTAAATTATTACTAAATTAGCTTTCGATACGATCAATCGCATTATGTACACATCAAATGAAAAATTCGGACGTCAACTTAATAAAAACTAAAGAAAAATACAAAATCATAAACCTAACAATGTACAGAGAAGAATTTAATAAAAATAATACTGTATCACTACTGCAAGCAGCAATATGAATAGATAATGATAACCGTCATGTAATCCTGCCATTGAAGATTATAATTCAGTTACTCCATGAAATGATACAAATTAAATTAGGACTATCGGGTAATAAGTATTTAATAAATGAATACCTTTCATTTATTTGCTTATTAAATATCCAACTAGTAAAATATTTAGGCACATCACAGTGCAACATTTTGCGATGGCTGACAAAGTATCGCAGAGAGCAAATAAATAGAGAGCACAATTTTGAAGAGTTCGCTTACTAAGAAATTATTGTCGAGGTCTAGATACTGTTAAAGTACACAATAAAAATTGTATCGCAGCGACAAGTATTGAGTAATCCCAATAATATTATATAGAATAAATAATCTCAATTTTAAAGCTTCTAAACACGACAAGCTTGACGATATATATCAAGTAGTTCAGCTGCAATTAAATCACATGATTCCAGATGACTCCGCTGAGCTCTGTCTAGCTAAGTATTATCACAATGTCTCTAAGACAACTGTATGTTACTGGCCCGTGGGGTTTCAAAATAAACAAACTAACACTAAATTAAGTATAGACGTCAAGTATAGGACGGTGATCAAAGTATAAACACAGTATCAATAAGTAGAATGGAAGCAATAACTAAAACAGCCCAGTATAAATTTACACAATATAAATGCCTTTTGCTATTTGTAAATATAAAAACTGACCACAATGAGGTGAATCTGGTAAAAATGTACTCAAAATAATGCCGCCAGGTTTGGTCGTCGGTCCTCACTTATAGCTGCACTATCAAAATGCTGAGTAACATTTACAACATCTGTACCTAAAAATAAACTTTCTATCTATGATATCTTAATAATGCCAAGATTCTCAAAGTTATATTTATCCTCAAACAACACTTCAAAACTGGAAAGACTACATTTATAAATATTTAAACGTTTAATTTTAGGCGTGAGTATGGATATATTTAAATTCAAAATATTGCTCAATGTTTTCTAATATCTATTAATATTAATTATATGGTTTTGTGTCTATATCTAAATATGTATGTGATAAGACTTGTCATTATTGCTTCTTAAACATCTCAAAGCCTAAACTATGGAAAATACTCGACAGAAAACAAAATACTTACAATGTAAATACTGACCGAAATGGGAAATAAATTAGATAACTATAATTATTTTTAGTGTTACCACTAAGTAAATAAAAATTTACAATATCTTAAATGACCTTAATCTAATTGAATACTTGCGTCCTGCAAAAGGTAACCGTATAAATAATTCTATCAATATCATCAAGAGAGCATTCAAGGCAAGGCTTAAAACAATAATATCAATGTTTCCATGTATGAGATTTCACCTCTAGATTACCTTGGCAACGTGCACAATGCCGACACTTATCGGCTAACACTACGACAAACAGTACATAACAGCTGTTGAGTATATATTAAAATTTGCATTTCCAACATTATCAAAAATTGCGACACCACAATACATGTGTGTTTATGCATCATGCATGATTCTATCAACTGTACTTATCACAAGTCATCGAGAATATACACATTTGGAAAATACTCATTCGCGCATCTGGTACCACGGTAGGAATACTTCTATACAATAAATAGGCACTAAGTAATGACAACGAATATTGCTTATAGAGACGCGCGCGATCACATTATACCTACCTAACATTCATTATCAAGACGATATAATTTCAAATTTTCTGTTCCTTATTCATTTAATCATGAGTGTGTGTATAATACAAAATAATACTTAGTAGTAATCACATTATGTTGATTTGTTAATAATCAAATGAAGATATATAGAACAGTTTTTGAAAAATAATACATAAGAGCTATTGTTTACTGGCCTTAACATCACTATAGAAAAAAATGGGGAAGGGGCTTAGATAAACAATTAACTAACTGGATGCTCTCACTGAGGGCACACGGCAAAATTCTGTCCATCGCGTCTGTTGGGCAGATTTTTCATTAATAATCAAGGTCGCTCGCTACATGTCATAATGACATAGTAGTACGCTCGTGCTTCTGATTTTGTACCCTTTTTATGATGCGTTAAGGTCAAAATTTTAATGACTAATTTCACGTCATAAAAATAACAATAAGTCTCGGACATTTTTTAATAGATATTTCTACGTGATTGTGCATCTAGTTAGTTGATTGTTTATCTAAGGGAAGGGGTTTTTAAACTGCATGTATATTGTGCAAGTAAATTGTTTTTAAAGTATTAAAATTTACTTTAATTACCGACAATATTTTAATGATTATTTCATAAAAGTGTCTTCTACTGATTGTATTACAAAAAAAAACTTTTACTAGATAATACCTACCTTTATAAAACATTCATTATAATATCATGATAAATGCACAAATACATGCATTTTTACTTCCTAAAATTTACTTGATTCAATCGTTTAATTTACTATTCATCAACTGTCAAAAAACAAACAGTCTTCTTGTATTTGGCTGTAATAGATCTGTTTTAAAATATAAACTGGCCTACTATATCAATAATTACTTATCGGGTATAATGCGATATTAATTACACATAATGCCACAAGTTTTAAATGAAAGTTGTATAGTTTCAACAGTATGCTGTTAACCCTTAATTTATTGCCAGTACTTTTACGAAAAACTGGCTTCATTGTTTGTAAAGGTCAAACTAGGTACATGAGGAAGGTGGTCGCTTCATCATTTGAATTATATAGGGTGGTGACTAACCGCGTGTTTATTCGGTGCATTATGGCCAGACTTGGACGGTCAGTGCGTTTCTTCTGCGGCAACGTGGCTGGCAACTAAATTCAACGGAGCCTCGTCGTATTCCTGTGCGTTCAACCCCACCTGATGACGAAATTGAGATGAGCTATCAAATTAATGCGTCCAGAATTAGAGTATGAATATGGAGAAAGGGATACTTGCAAATTTAAACATCTTCTTTTTACTGTCATTCATAGGCAAACAAGTGTGATGAATACATGGCCTCGATAAGGTTGGCCAGAGCTTTGCTCGCTATAAGTGGCAATAAAAACATTTGGGTGCATGTACATGCCTGTTTGTGTTGGTGTTTTTTATGTATAATATTTATGGATTTACAAAAAAGTATATTAGTGTGTTTATCCATTGTTTAGTATCCAAATTACAGGCAACTGCTTTGTTTGGGACTAGATGGCACAGTGTGAATGTCTGCGGATATTTATTTATTTATTCAGCAGGAAAAAAACTTTAAACAATCTGGTGTCCACGGAATTAATATTATGCAGCTTTTATTCTTCTTGGGGAGGGAAAAAAACTATTAAAATGGTGTTACGTTATTCATAAATGACCTGTAAGAGGTCTTAGCAATCAACTTTGAGTACCTTCGGTACAACAATTCGGTATTTTCTACCACCCGCAATTAAATACCAAACCTTATTTTTATAAAAGCGCACCTTTTTGTATATGCCGTTTCATTGATCATGTTTGTTTGTTTGCAATATTGTATTATTAAATACATTGAAACCAATAAATATGAGGTATTGATGATAGTGACAATGACGTCACATACTAATCTCAAAATATATGGAAATGACCTTTTGACAGTAAAAGTATTATTAGTGGTGTCAAATACGGAATTACGTACCTGCCGTCGAGGATGCGCCGTATGCGCGTGTAACGCCGCTAACAAATGCGGCTGAAGTTGCCGTCGCAATGCTGCTAGTACCGCCTCTTCAGCCCCCCCTTCTGTTCCACCGGGCCCCCCACTCGACACCGTCCCACTGGACGCAACCGCTTCGTTCGGCTCAGGGCATGCTCCCCCACTCCGTCTGGACTCTGTAATCATCATCATCATCAGCTCATTAAATGTCCCCACCGAGGGGCACGAGCCTTCCCGTATAGGGTGATTAGGCCTTAGTCATCCACGCGGGCCCAGTGCGGGTTGGAGGATTGTAACGCAAAGTTAGAAAGAATCAAAATGAGCATGGTATGGTGCAGACGTATACATCATGGGTCGATTTCTATACGCCGTTTGTCACAACAGATGGCAATCACAATAATATCACTATTATATCACCATTTATCCGCACAGCGCGCTATGGTGCCTCGTTCGTAATGCGCACCGCAAAGGAATGGAACTCTTTGCCTCTTTATGTGTTCCCCGATCATTACAACCTCGCCGTATTCAAGGCAAGGTAAATATGTCTCTAGACAGCCATGATCCATCCTAGGCCGCATCATCACTAACCATCAGTTGAGATGGCGGTCAAATGTCTGTCTGAAGTCGGTTAAAAAAGAAGTTTTGTCGTATGGGGCGGCGGCGGCGCGTGTGTACGGTGTCCCTCGCGTGGCGGGCTGCATACGTTCTGTTCCGTCCGGTGCATACGTACTGTTCCGCGCGTGTTTGGCGTCGTGTCTGGGGCGGCGGCGGCGCGTGTGTATGGTGTCCCTCGGGTGGCGGGCTGCATACGTACTGTTCCGCGCGTGTTTGGCGTCGTGTCTGGGGCGGCGGCGGCGCGTGTGTATGGTGTCCCTCGGGTGGCGGGCTGCATACGTACTGTTCCGCGCGTGTTTGGCGTCGTGTCTGGGGCGGCGGCGGCGCGTGTGTATGGTGTCCCTCGGGTGGCGGGCTGCATACGTACTGTTCCGCGCGTGTTTGGCGTCGTGTCTGGGGCGGCGGCGGCGCGTGTGTATGGTGTCCCTCGGGTGGCGGGCTGCATACGTACTGTTCCGGCTTGGTTGTGCGTGTTTGGCGTCGTGTCTGGGCCGGCGGCGGCGCGTGTGTATGGTGTCCCGGCGCATGGCGGTGGGTCGCGGCACGCCGTGCAGCTTGTAGTACAGGCCACACGCGTTGCACACCATCTCGCCGCGGGCGTCGCGACGCCATATTGTTGTTGTGCGCGTGCCGCAATTGCTGCACGACAGTTCGACGCGGGCGACCGACCGACCGCTGCCCTCGCCGCCCTCCTGGTTTAAAAAAGAAAAAAAATTGAAAGTCCCAATGTTTAAAGATCAAGAACGGTGAAACCGGATAAGCTGAAAATTGGTGGAGTAGTATCTAAGAACAAGGAGAAACGCACAGACTAATCCAAACAGACAAGTTCACGTCAACTAATATGCTAACCCCTTTTTAAAAAGGGTGAAATTTTATCTTTTTGTTGAGTTTTCAAAGATTAAAGCCTTATTATTTCCCTAGCCCCTAACATAGGGGATGGAAATTTGTGTGAGACTCGCTGCAAAATTAGTAATCTTTTATACCCAAATGAAAAGACATAATATCGTCAACAGTAGCGTATTATAATAATCTGTTCAGGATTCTGTTCTGTGTTCTAAACCAGAAAAGGGGATCTGTGTTCCCCAGATTTTAACGCGAGCAAAGTCGAGGGTAAACGCTAGTGTTTAATAACTCACGTTGTCCTGCGGTGGCTGTGGCCATATAGCCGGCGCATCGGGTGCGGCAGGCGGCTGGGCCCTCGCCGGGAAGCTCTGCTTCCTGCGCGCTGTGCCAGCGCCGCCCGTACCACCTGCGTTCCTTGATCCCTGCCATTCGCCGTTCTGTACCACAATATAATTCAACAATCAATCAAAATATACTGAGATTTATATTATAATACTATATGACTAGGTGGTAGATATGGGCTTCAAGTATTACGTAAGCAGATTTATTGCAATTATTTACCCCGTCCCCCCCGTCCCCTTGTCAGCAAAAGTAAGCATAGCTCTTACCCCCTCCCCCCATGCTTACGTAAACATTCTTCAATTATAGGTGTACTTTTGTCCCATTAATTATTATTATTTAAATAGATTTAGAATAGAGATTAAATTTTACTGATACAGTATTCAACATAGAGTAAGGGATAAAAATTTTGTAATCTTACCAACATAACTTATTTTACACTAATTTTTTCCCACCGCTTCGCAATTCGTGGTAACGCTGTTCCTTATTTACATAGGACAGAATTTAAAACAAAATTGTACGGAACCGTTAATACAGTACAATAAATAGGAAGAGTATGGTATGTTGAAATAACTAAACTCCACGAATACTGTTTGTGTACACTGATTTATTTTCATAATTCAGAAATATTTAATGCATTGCAGTGCAAGCAATATTGCAACGCTGTATGTTACTTGCAATAAAAAATAGCCTTTTTCATTAACTATCATTTTTAAGCCGTGTGGGGACGGCAGAATATAATACATATGTCCCCACCCCTACTCCTCCCGAGGGTGTCGTAAAAGCTGACAAAGGAATAATATTTTGGATGGTGGTCAGTAGCGCCATTCTGCGTATTGGTTCATACTGCGGTCGCCAACCCGCCTGCCAGCGTGGTGACTACGGGCATTTTCCCCTCGTGAGCAGCGCCAATCAGAATCGGTCCCCAGTTCCCGGCAGCCCCACTATTCGGAAATCAGTATCAGAGGTTATCCAGGAGTATAACTACCTGAGCCAAACCATAACATCGAGAGGAAGGCTAGTAGGAGGACTCAGTTGTGCTCGTCAGCATTCGGTACGCTACGTCATATCCTAGCGTCAACGATTCAGCAATGCTTAAAGACAAAAGTCTTTGAGCATAGCGTCCTACCCGTGCTAACATACGCAGCTGAGACATGGACACTGACTGCTGGATTGGTTCACAAGTTTAAAGTTACTGAACGCGCAATGGAACGAGCTATGCTCGGGGTCTCTCTTAGGGATAAGATCAGAAATGATTTACCGATGTAGCACGCCGGATCACCAAGTTGAAGTGGCAATGGGCTGATCACGTATGACGCAGAACAGATGGCTGTTGGAGCAAATGAATTCTGGAGTGGAGACCGCGTCTTGGCTAGCGTAGCGTAGGACGCCTTCCAGCGCGATGGACCGACGACATGCGAAAGGTCGCTGGTGGAGGCTGGATGAGGGGTTGAGAGCCATCTGGACTGGATATCGTGGACTGCGATAGGTTGAAGCAACGACAGGTCGTTGGGTTGAAGAGACGAACAATCTCTTCACCAATCTCCACTTAAAAATCACGTTAATTTGTCGTTTCGTTTTGCCGTGAAAGACGGACAAACAAATAGACACACTTTCACATTTATAATATTAGTATGGATTTTTGTTACACTCATTAAAATCTTCTACTTGCTATAATATCCAAACGAAACAATGCACTGACTAAGGAGATTTAGACAGGTGAATAGAGCGCGGTAATATCCCTAATCGGCTCTAAAACCTAAGGTATGCATTAGTTGCGGGAATCCCCGAAAATGAATTTTATTTTGACGCATAGACAATGTGAGTGCTGCCTTTAGTGTAAAGAAGTTAATCGCTACTGATGACGTAATCATCATCTAGACCCCCCACCCCCCATAGTACTTACGTAATACTTGAACGGCCCCTATTTATGAAAATTTAATTTATGTTCGTTAATACTGTAACACCTTTAAGAAAAATTGTGATTCACACAATTAATCATCATCATCAGCTCATTAAACGTCCCCACCGAGGGGCACGAGCCTACCCGTATAGGGTGATTAGGCCTTAGTCGTCCACGCGGGCCCAGTGCGGATTGGACGACTTCACACACAACCTTCGAATCACTTCGCAGGCGTGCATGAAGGTTTCCTCACGATGTTTTCCTTCACCGTAAGAGCGTCGGATAACGTACATATATTTTCGAAAATACATTGGTATGTGTCGGGATTTGAACCTCAGCCCTCCCGGTAGGAAGGCGACAGTCCACACCACTGAGCCACCGACGCTCAAGGTGTATTCCGAATCGATAATACACCTTAAACTGAAAAGAATCCGGCAAAACAGGTAGTAAAGGCATTTTTTTTAAATTATTCATTTATTACATTCATAAAATAAATTGTATATTTACAATAAATATAAATTCGTTTATTAAAAAACCAAGATCCAAACATAAGGTTACTTTTGCTTGGCAATATCTGAAAAAGATCGCCCTATATGAGAACTAGTTTTTTTATTAACATACTGAACGTTTGATAAACACCTTTATACTTATAGTAGTATATGTACTACTACAAGTATAATGGTAGATATATGTATCTAACAATTTCAGTATGATGTAATAATCACTGAATAAAGACCTAAGACACTAGGAAGTAAATTACATAAAAACGACGTTTCTGTGTCTCGAGGAAAACTTTGTTTACCTCAAAGTAGTATTAACATAACAAGTGCAGTACCTAATTTATTCAACCTATATAGTTTGTGTCGTGTAGCTCAGTATCACCTTGAGTTTCTTCGGAGTAACATTTAATTAGAAATTTAACTTTATGTAATGTTATCGTCGCGTATTCGACGAATAGAAATTTTACGTAAATCGATACGTATTGAGTCATATGTTGTTAATAGTGGGTTCATCACATATGCTGTATACCGATGTAAGTAAGAGTAGATAATATACATAGTTACGCGAATGCAGTGAAATACAACACTCTTTGGAATATGCCCATTTGATATGAGAGCCAATGTTGAATTGTTTCAGCCATGATTTAATGTGTACCAAATAATCATTTTGATACATAATATCAATATTTTTTATCCGTGCACCATAGGTTTTTGCCTGGCTGAGATCTGTCAATAAGGGTCGTATACTTGATGTCTCCCGATTGGTGTTTTTTACATTTAGAATGTCAATATGATATGTAAAGTAAATAAGACCGCCGTAGTAGGATTTGTAGGCTAGAAGATTTGGCGGTCAAAGGGTTATGTAAATAGTTAACGAACTTACCGGAGACACCGCACCGTTGAGCGGTTGTTGCATTGAAGCTGGCAGCGGGGAAGTACTAGCTCTAAGCGGGGACACCGTCATGCCTAGATGTTTGCTGTTGATTAGTCGCTTGAGCAATTGTGTTGCCTCTCCTCCGCGGCCTGGTACAATGATATATACATTGTTTTAATATACAACATTATTTTATTAAAAAAAAAAGGTCGCTATGTGCATTTTATGTAACTAGAATTAGGGTAAGTACTCGAGAACTCTTCAGCTTTTACCCGATCGTAAGCCATACATAATACAATGATTGAATAGGTGTCTTTTAGTATTTCATCATCATGACAGCCTATAACAGCCCACTGAAGGGATATGCGTTCCCGCACAGCATCTGATTGGGCCGTAACCCACCACGCGGGCCCACTTTCTATTAATAACTATCAACCTCACCGACTTGGTGGTAGGTCCCGTGGAATAGGAGTGTTTTGTACTTCTGTTTCGAGATTAGGGCACTGTTGCAAAAATTCCCGGGTAAAAGAGACCTAACTTCTGTTGTTTCGAGTGACGGGCATAGGGCAGTGTTGACGGAAAATAATGACTATCTACTGTTTTTAATTTTCTTCAAATCTGCTTCTGTCATGGTCAAGCGTATCACTTACCACCAGGTGAGTAAGCTGACCGCCCCGTTCACATATAACCAGTGGCGTGAACTTCTTACATGCAAATAAGCAGTGCTTACCCTACCGGGTAGAACGTATACGTCCTGACGTTCCAGAAAATCGCCAACATTTCAGATGATTCCCACTTATTCGCCCATTATCCTCTACCGATTTGAAACAATAGGCAATCTGCTATCAAAAACAGCACTCAAATTTGTTTTGATTGTTTTTGCGATTAGTGTCACTCACTTTGCATACCCTACTCATAATATCTGTGCACGTCACTGCATATAACATTAAAAAAACATTATCAAACCGTTTTGCTTGTGGAGCGCCTGCCATAGCGATTCCTTGTCGGTGTCCTCGTGAGCAGGCTGCGGCGAAGATTGTGTCGAACGCGCCGACTGGGTCTCTTCGGGGTCGTCCTGGAATATAAATAAATATCCACTTACATTCACACAGCGCCATCTAGCCCCAAGTTAAGCGTGAAGCCTCTAGTATGGGTCCTAAATAACGGATAAACACACAGCCAATACAAACAGACATGTTCATGCACACAAATGTTTGTGCTGCCTAATGATCGAACCCGGAACCCTTGGTGTAGTAGCGGACGTCTCAATCATTACACCAAATGGGTGATCAAATATGAACATTTACCATGTCAATATCATAATAAAGGATTTAAATAATACATTAATAGCCATTGAAATGTAGGGATCCTTGCAAACAAATTTTGATCGTCAAACCAGTTTCATTTCGTGGGCACCTTGCCAACTAGCGCAATAGGCTTTTATTATCATCATCAGCCTATGACGACCCACTCCAGAGCCAAGGCCTTCCCTCACGGAGCGGGAGAAGGGGCCGTCACCCATCACGCGGGCCCGCGGTGTTAACGAATGCAAACCAAAACCAATAACAGGGGTCCTTTCAAACAACTGTTGGAAGTTTGGAAGTTTATGGTGTAACTCATTTGAGAGACCATTTTCTTGGATTTTATAAATAAAGTGGATTTATTTATCCGATGTATTTTCGTAACTACTGTTTTTATATTTGTTTTAGGGTTTTCGCTCACGCTTAAATGAATTAGCTCTTCCCTGTCTCATCCCACTGTTGGTTATAATTTTCCCTGGATTAGCACTTATTTTAATACAAAAGATAAATCTAACCAACAACAAGTACTAGACCATTGCAGAGGTCTTAAGTCCCCCAAGCATAGTGAAAACAGATGTTCTGCGATGATGTTCTGTAGCTGTACTAGTGAATAACGTGTGCCCGTCTATATCATTGTTAGGGTTCTTACCTGCGACATTTGTGATATATCCATTTGTAACCTATCCGGATCGGACCCACTACTACTTTGGCTACATTCTTCGTATACTGACGAGTTGTCTTTAGACGTCTTCTTGCTAGACGTCCGGGGGAATACTGACTGTTTATATTCATCGGGGTAACTCGATGGTTTGTGATGAGTTAACACGCCTTGAAAGAAGGTATTTGTGTGGTCACGCTCTGCATTCTCATTTTGCTCCGAAGGTTCGTTTTTAACTGATCCGTACAGTGACAGATCCATCTCTTTATTGTCATTTTCTTCGTTACTGTACGGACTCGCCGCGTTCTGTGACGCGTTATACATATTATTGTACTGTTCCTCTGAGTATTCGTGTGAGTATTTTACATCGCTAGTGCTGAGTGGGTGCGTCCTGTCGATGACGCTTGTGTAGTTGGGAGGGTACTTTTGAGACTCTTCGTTCTCCCTCTGGGCGACGGCGACCGCTTTAGTGATTATGTCGATGACTGCATTGCAGTGCATGACTTCCCGCGCGCGCTCTGGCGGCGGTATACTCGGCACGCTCTTAAACATTATATGTGGCTCGTCCTCCGCTTTCACTGAGTATTTCGTAGGGTCATTGTGTTTTTGAGAGCAACGCGACCGCCGCCTGCGGCTCTCCGAGTTTTTCATCTCCTCGGTAGAATCCGGGGAGCCCATCTCCTCATATTTGAGTTTACTGTCGTGGTCGTACTCATGATTCAGTGGTTTGATTATCTCCTCCAACTTTGCCGCCGTCACACTCAGGACCTCCTGGAATAAAGGATGCTGTTTTATATTTGATGTAGAAAATACGACAACATTTAGATGCACGATAACAGAGACGCGGACCAATGAGGTGCGAGCGCACTCCATGTCACTCGTGATATCAGTAGCTTAACTGATAAGATAACCACACAAGGTGGATGGTTGCAGTGTCCATTTTAATTTTAACGTGAAAAATGTTCTTTTCTAACGCGCGCGAAGTGAGTACGCCGATGCCGAGATAGGACGTGCCGTGCTGGTTATTGTGTTTAACTATTGCATAAGTAATGGTGTTTCTTTGTTGTAGGTGTTAGTGATATTATGCGTCCTAGTTTCTTGGAGTTACGCCCAGAAGGCCGACGCGAAATATGCACCGTGCAATATCACCATAAAAGATGACAACAATCTCACATTGAACTGTTCCCGTCGTAGCCTGAATTTCATACCAGACTGGCCTGAGCAAATAAACCAATAGACAAGGTGAGGTATATGTATAATATAACAAGTAATATATAACACACACATTATCGCCAGGTATCATGAGTACATAAACGAGATACTAGAAACAAACAACTACAAGCTACTTAGTATGTGTCATTAGTAAACGCTATGACAGATAATTAGCCCACCTTTTATCCTAATAATGCAACAGTAGTTCATTTCCAATACGTAATACGTCCATGACTAATGGTGTTCATAATAAACATCATGAATAC
Source organism: Leucinodes orbonalis (assembly GCA_019425675.1). Classification (NCBI taxonomy): domain Eukaryota; kingdom Metazoa; phylum Arthropoda; class Insecta; order Lepidoptera; family Crambidae; genus Leucinodes; species Leucinodes orbonalis. The sequence continues at coordinate 33,014 of PQWD01000147.1, forward strand.
CTACCTGAAAATGGATTGTGGAACAAGCCACGACTATGTTAATTATATCAAATAATTATTTATGCATATTTAAATTACAACATATTGTTAATTAACGTGACCTAATTTATATCTTGTGTTTTGATATAACTTGAATATAATAAGACAATTCTAGTTACGTTTCTACATTTTGCGAGACGTTTTTTGGGTATATATTATTCCTAAATATATAAGTTAGTAATTTTCATTATAACTAGAAAAAATACACAAAAAATTAAATAATAGAAATGCCATTATAATTGTTATAGAATTAGCTACTAAGTATTAAATACTTTTGAGTTCGATTAAACTACATTATAAATATGTAAGTGCAATAAAATACACCTTAACATAAACTTTCAAATAAAATTCTTTACTTATATATTTATAAGTTTGTGTGATATGTGTTTTCCGTGATAAGTATTCATATATTAACAGTTAGCTATATGCTTCAAATAATACAAACCGGTTATGTAAATATATATAACGGGAAGCCAGGATTAGAAATATTCGGATAAAACAAAATGAGAAACGACGCGCGATAACTTTTCCACTTAGTACTAATAATGGAAATAAAAAAAACATGGTTTTCAACTGATCGGCTAGTGACGTGCACAGAGATTATGAGTAGGGTATGCAAATTGAGTGACTCTAATCGCAAATAATTTTCTTTTTTGTCCAATTGAGTGCTGTTGATGATAGGCGATCGCCTATGTTTTCAAATATGAGACTACATAAAGTAGGTAAATCTTTTATAGGAAGATGTATAAAGTTTTTCAATAAGGTACCGCAAAATATTGTCGAGTTACCTTTACACATGTTTAAAGCTAGAATAAAAACCACCTTCTAAAAAAGGGTACTATCCTATTGACGAATATGTATGTGATAAAAATCCATGGTCATAAACTGCTCAGCTACTTCAGTGTTGTAAAATATTGACAAAAATCAAAAAAAAATGAAAATCAAAATTCTTTATCAATTAGGCTTACAAAAGCACTTATGAACGTCAAAAATATACAAAAATATAATAAAAAAGAATTAAAATACTTAACAAAATAATGAATTTTGATGCTTTGAAAAAAAGCGCTTCAGTGGATTGGCCTGTTGAGATTGGATTGTACATTAAAATCATTGTTTAAAAAAGGCTGTACTGTTGAGTTTTCTTGGGTGCTTCTTTCTCAACAGGCCAAAACGCCAAAGCGCTTTTTTCCAAGTATCAAAATTCATTATTGTGCTTTACTTTCGTATTTTAAATGTATTCTTTTTGACGTTCATAAGTAGGTCCTTTGTAAGCCTATCTGAATAAAGAGAATTTTGACTTTACTTATGGAAAGGAAATAGGCGAAAAAGTGGAAATCATTTAATATGTTTGCGATTTTCCAGTTGTGTAGACGCAAGGGTATGCACTGCTATTTGCATATAGAGTGACACCACTGCTCGCTATTTAGAGTTTATGAGATATTCCATGAAAAGTTTTAACATGAAAAAGATGAATGAATGATGAAAGGTTAAAAAAGGCAATTGTTGTTTTTTACACAATGCAAACGAGCATGCGGTTCATCATCGGTCTTTAACATCTCACTGCGGGGTTAAGCCTTCCGAAACAGTATGGCTATGGGGAGTTTGAGCCATAAACCATCACTCGGAGATTGTGCGGAAAGGGTGTTAATGACTACTATCATTTGATCCGATTTGAACCGAGACCGACAACTTAACGTGCCTTCTGAGCAACGGAGGGACTCGAGATAATATTTCACGGTCACCCATCCGCCATTTTTTCCACTGACACTCACACAGCGCTAACTAGCCCCATATTAAGCGAGGAGCTTGTAATTAGGGTACTAAATTACTAATAAACGTACTTATACTATTTTTGTAAATACATACATATTATACATAGAAACACTGGCCATTACAAAAAAACATGTTCATGCACACAAATGTTTGTAATTCCTGGGGATCGAACCCGGAACCTTTGGCGTTGTAGGCGACGTCTCGACCAGTACACCACATGGATCATCATCCTAGGATATTTGCTTGACTTGTGCCATCGTAAACCGAATGCGCTAACATCTACGCCATTGAGAGCTCATGTTATGCTAAATAACCGTTGCTGAGTGACATCTGATACTATAAGTCCTAGTTTCATAAAATAACGGCGAGACGTTCTACGTACGATACAACGACCACTAGCCTACTGTCGTTGGTACGATACGATTCCAGGTTTGACCTCCTCTCAGGACAAACGAATGTACCTAACACGTCATTACGTCACGCTAGATGTAATTAGGTATATTTTCTTAATGACAAACATGTCGTATTTATACATACAACCATATTAGTATCGTTATCTATTGCGTAGGTAGCACCCATCTATAAAAATAAGTGTAGATACTAATGAGCTTAGTGGGTAGTAGGTAAGGCCAACTTATAATAATGTAATGTTATTTTTCTTAACGCAAAGATAATTATGATCACATAAAGTTTTGAACAACGTTTGGCATGACGCTTGGAATCTGTTCGATCTTTTTCAGACTTGTCACAATAAGGAATATCTATACTGAAAATAATAATCGTTCTTAGAGTAAAAAAAAATAAATACGAACATTGTTATCCCAGCAGTGGACTATACGGTGGAAATGTTGACATCTCTTACCACTAGCTTTGCTAACTTAAAATAATATATATGTTATCTATATTTAAGTAGGAAAAGAATTTTAAAAAGCAGTTTAGTAAAAGGAACAGCATATTTTGTTTTATATGTTTACATACATACATATCCTTAAGAACTTCTTGACACAACTTATTAATTTACAGCCTTTATAAAAACAGTTAAAACAGAACAGTGTAATGCCTTTAAGAATATCTTTGGCAAGTTTACTTACCACCTACTACTCTAACTCATAACATCGCAATTCTGTATGACAGACAAGAATTCAACATTTCACAAGCATTCTAAAATCGCAATAACAAATACATATTTATTGTCATATTTCAGAAAAGCACGTGCTGATAACATTCTTCAACAACAGTATCGCGAATGTGACGCAACTGCGCGCCTTACCGGGCGGCCGCATCGCTATCAGCTTCAAGAGCAATCGCATTGTTGAGATCGAGAAAGATGCATTCAGCGAGTTGGAGAAACTCGTTTACTTGGACCTTAGCAAAAACATGATCACTGGTAAAAAATACTTATTTATATGAGGGAACATATATGTAGTTGTTTTAGATTTTAACCTTGAAATGGTATAGCTTCCAAAAATTATATGAGACGTATTCCTAGCCCACTGATAGTAAGACAAGTATTTATTTTAGACGAGTACTCTTATAAAATATAATTAAGAATATGAAAAGCGCGTTGAATCTTCTTTTAACTTCAGATGGTATAAGATAAGTCTTAAATAAGACAGTCTTTTTTTGCATTGCCAGACTTTTCAGATAAGCATCAAGGATGCTCCCGTGTTATTCAATCATACGAAAGATTCTTTCATTTTAACTACGATACTATTTTTTTTTTTCATAGAAATGTATAGGTCGTTTCTATTACATTTGTCACTATGTTAGCCGGATTTCTCCATACTTTCATTTTCCTACTTATGTCACGGTATATTTGTGGAGTCATACTTTTATCATTATTTTTTTTATTAATATAATCCTTCAATCTGTGTACATGTTACGAAGTGAGCGAGACGACCAGTTCGCTTACTATTGGTGATTGATACGTGTGCTCATAAGAAATGCAGTGGGAAATCAATGTGCACCCATCAGCCGAGACGACAAATGAAAAGTCTTGTACACCCAGCAATTCATTAGCTGTAGTGCCCTTTCCATCAGAGAAGTGTATATACACTCCTATCTTATTTCTACCTAGACACTCTTTTAACTCAGTAATCAGCTTACTTTCAGATAACAACAGTATAAATATTATTTTCTTAAGTAGTCAAAATCTATCAAGTCAAAATATTAACCCTAAATACACTCCATATAATAATCACGTATGGCATGCGTACTCATGGGCGTAGCCACACTGGGGCACTTGTCCCGCCCTGGCTCGAACATATTTAAACAAAAAAATACCGGGCGGGGGGGGGGGGGGCGATAGGTTTACTACTACTGAGTTTACTGAGACCAAGACTGGCTACGCTCATGTGCGTACTTCAAATCGTTTGAAATGAATACAATATTTTAATTTCAGGTGAGGTACTCCGAGGTGAAATATTTCGGGGTCCATACAAAAACGAGTACATGAACATCGCATTGGAAACTTTGAACTTGGCCACAACGAGATCCATTCGCTAGACAGATATCTGTTTCAGTTCACTCCCAATCTGACACGGTTGTATCTCAACAATAACCCTATTGAGATACTGGACCACGTCACCGTGCTCGCCTTATCAAGTGCCACTAATTTGGAGGTAACGTACTCGACAAATCTTCTATAAACACGCTTCCAATTAGAGTTTGCGTAACTCAATCAACAAAACTTGCCCACTTATAATGTACTTTAGATGGTATTAGGAATAAGTAAAAAATACAGAACTAAAGTCAACATAATAGTCATCCGTATAATTAAGTTGAATAACTGATTATAATCACCGTCCAGTCCTATTAATAATTTACTTATGGGGCTGAAAGTTTCTTAGGTAATGATCTGGTACCGGTAACTGCTAGGTATCCTAGATACAACGTCATTCAACGCCCTAAATCCAGGGCCCGGTCAAGTTTTCAAGGCTACCAAGCGGCAACGGCGAAAAGTACACCCGAAAATTTTTTTTTCATTTACACTATGCAAGTGCTCAAGAAAAAAAAGTTACTGTTGTTTTTGCTTGTAACTGGTACGAAGCTACTAAAGCTGGTCGTACCAAAGGCATGGGCCACCACCCGCTATAACCTTAATAATACTGAGTAAACCCGAAATTACTGAAAATATTTAAAACAAATTGAGTTTTTTTTTCAGGTTTTGGATCTATCTAAGACAGACATCGCAACCATTCCGCTGGACGCGTTTAAAGGATTAACAAAGTTGCAGCAGATCGATCTATCCAGTAACAAGTTTGTCACAGTACCAGAGAGCCTCAGCCTTGTCAGAAATAGTCTGAAATATCTCTCATTCAATAATAATCCGATCGTAGAATTGAATGACGATAGCTTCATAGGTGAGGATTTTTAACCATATATTTTACGTACGGCTTTGTTCAATGTGTGAGAGATAAGATGTTTTGACATTCAGCTGTTCGTTTTAATTTTGAAGCCAAGTTTTGAAATTTTGAGTTGTGTGAATGATTTTCGGTATGATCAACCATTACTAACTTCGATGATTGTCCTAAATGCCTTACTGTGCTTTTATTAGCCATAGAGATTTCTTTCCTTCCTATATTGCAGGTAGCTATACCAACATTGACATGTACCTTAATCTATAGCCATATAAAAATTATAGAAGTGTCTGTTTGTAATATTTATATAACAGTTTTGTACACACTAAAATATTATTTTATTTTATCTGTCTGTCTGATCCAGGAATCTATGAAACTGCCTGACCGATTTTGACGGCACTTTTATTGACAGATAGCTGATGTCATAAGGAAATACTTAGGCTACTTTTAGTTAAGAAAATACTTTTTATTCTAGGAAAATAAACCCAATGTTGTAGCGGCGGCGCGCAACTGACGTCGCGCGCGATTTCAATAGTTTGCCGACACCCGGGATACACAAATAGGCTACGTTTTTCTGCGGAAGAATATCTTATATCGCGGGGAACAGCATGTATAAATATATTTTGGTTATCAAACTTAGTGGAATTGGTAGCGGAAAACGATTACTGACGAAGTAAAAGAAGCACGTTTTCACCACTGTCCAGTTTGAAGGTGCTACACTTGTGCCATAATCGAAACCTGAGGTACATAAGCCACAATGCGTTCAGAGGTTTAAAGGACAAGTGGACCTTGAAGGAGGTTAGTGCCTTATATATAAAAAAAATGTGTGCAATAACATCATCATTCTTATACCCTGTTCTCAGATTACTTGGACATAGTATATGTCTACCATTCCTGCCTATCATTGGTCATCTAAGCCAAACCTTTATTTCTTTGAATTGTTTTCCTTGACAAATTCCATTTATTTTCTATTCCCTACATCTGTTATTCACGGTTGATCATATTATCTTTTCTTTCTTTACTTATCCATAAGAACCCATCAAATCTATTAAACAACCAGCCTATAACAAAACCAACTGCAAAAGAACAGGCCTTCCCACATAGATATTGGTAGATTAGTTGTTGAGCCTACACAGAAAAGCAATATTCTAAATATTAATTTGATCTAATAAATAATTATTGTTATAATAAAGTATTGCAATAATTAAAATGTTAGAAATACTTTGATGGTTCATGTTTGAATATTAAACTTAAGTTTATTGATAGGGTATAATCAATAAAGAATTCATAAATATTACTGGATAAGCAGTATCTTTTAATTATTAATGTATACAGGTTTTTAATCATGTGTCCATTAACCAATTTGGCCCAGATTTTGAGTTGCTTACTGAACACACAAAACGAGGTCAGCTGATTAATCATTTTGCTGTTTTGATATCAATCATAATTCAAATTGCAAAACTTATCCTAAAACTGGAACAAACAAAACTAAAGATTTATGTTGCTGTGTCACATTCAATCTCCTATTATTTCATATGATAAGAAAGTCTAAGATTTGACTTTGCTGTTGTAGTCCTGGGAAGGCCATAGTAAGCTATTACTAAAATACACTAAGCATATTTGATCAACTATTAAATATATGACAAACTTAGACATAGAACCAAGGTTGAAAATTTCTTTTTAGGTTTATCTGGATGACAACCATCTGAGTGAACTGTCAACAGATTTGATGCCATGGAATAAACTTGATGTGTTGGGCATGACTGGGAACAATTGGCTTTGCAACTGTGATCTTGCAAACATAGTCACCACACAGGGGGCAGGTGAAAAATTTAAGTTTGGAGAATTACCATAGTAAGTTATTTTTTAAGGTTCCATGATTTCATGGTTTGGTCACTTTGAGGTATTTCAATTTGGACTGGGGTTCATTCCTATTGGCTTATTACCTTTAGGTATTTAATTCTAATTCAAAAGAACAATAATCACAATAAATGATCCTAATTATTTATATAACAGTTTAAAAGATTAGCCAGGTCATAAAAACCAATAGATTTCCTTTTGATTTTCCGTAATAATAATAAATTACATAATAAACATGTTATTGTACAACATATATATAACAAATATACTACAGGAATTAAAAACATATTTTTCAATGAAGTCTATAAAAGGTACTTTCTGATCTGGATTATTTACTTATGTATATTTATAACACATGTTTAAAACTTCTACTATGTATAATAAATACACAATAGATATACATTTATAAACACAGTGCTTTTGTGAATGAGTGTTCATGCATGTTATAATTTCAGCTGTGCAGCACCTATGAGACTAAGTGGGGAATACATAACAAACATAACAGTGTCATTTTGCCCTACATTTGACACAACATTCTCCACCAGGAGACATTTTGGCATCACAGATCTAAAAGTTAAGCATGTATTGTGGAGCATTTTTGGTGTTGCAACAGTTGCTGCATTTGGCATGGTACTTGGTTGGATTGTGACGGCAATGAAGACAATTTATAAGAAGAAGATAAAGTCTCAGCCAATCCAATACATCAATTTGAATACAGATGCTTCATTTGCTTAAATATATTTCATTGAAGGTAAAATATCTAATATTTTTGTTGATTAATTATAAATAGATAATATTTTAAAGTATTATTTGTGTAACTTTATTAGTGTTTTTATTTCAAATATATTCTAGGTTACATATTATATTGTTTTATTAATTTCTCACCTCTTTGGGTCCGGTAATGAATTGGCATATTGTACAAATTGCTCTAATAACCTTTCGGATTTGTGAGTCAATTCTCTGAATGTGTGGAACTCGTCTAGCTTGTGTGCACAGCTCCCACAAACAACTTGAGGCAGCAGATCTCCAGGATACACCTACAAAATATTAACATCATTCAATATAACAGTTTCACAATATCATATTGATTGTAGGATGATGTGGCCATTGACCTTTAAAAAGGTACCTAATCACAGTTGATGACTCATAGGTTGACAATCTTAGCAATTTTGATAACAAACAAGATTACAAATCTAATATTATTTGTTAGAATAAGCATCAAACAAGGGAAGACGCAGTCCCCCTGCAGATAGATTCCCTTAAAATATACATCTATATTTAAAAATATTAAATCTCAAAATAGCAGTGTAAATGTGGACAAGCTGAGTGCAGGGGAACATGAAAGTTACAATAGTTATACATATGTGTGGAAGTCGAGGGGCGCGAGAGAAGAGGCGGGGCGAGTGGATCTCCGTGCGCTCCTTTGTTATCAGCGACACAGCTAGGCCGTGATATCGCGCTTGCTTACCACACACACCAGTCTATCACTTCCCCGAATCACATTAGTCATACGGCCGAGCAGTCAACGCGTGGGCCGTAATATGATATCACAATGCGAAAATACCCAACACCCGCGAGAAAGTTAATGGCGCTTATCAGCATCCACAATCTCATACGCTACGCTAAACTTTCACACGAGAAAACGGCATCTTTTTAGCGTTTGAAGACAAAAATAACGAAAGATCATTACCATTATCGATAAATATGTCATTATCATATCAGACAGCCGTGATTTCTCCTTATCACGATCAAAAATTGGAAGTTTAACATCACTGCAATTATCGCCACAGAATGATAAACAAAGGCGACACACTGAATGGAACTTCGGCGGCAAATTACACATATTTAGAAATCAAAACAGAGAAAGGCGACCACAACGAAAAAAAACATTTAGAACTGAATCGAGTAACTAATATAAAAATTAAAAGGTTTTGATGAAAATATAACTCAGAATGCGATGATAGAATACATCACATCGCGATTGTCAACCAAACGAACGAACAAGCTACACACACATACATACGACCCATTGTTTACTACAGTGACCACTGCGCTTGTATGCCTTGGTATGTTTTCGTTTACATACTGATAAAATGATAACATTATCAGTTTTATCAATAAATCGATTTTTGTACAATTTAGTTGTTAATGCTCATTTATTTGGACAAGTATTCGAAATAATATTACTGACCAATCCTGATATCAGTGAAGGATGAACAATTTGTGGAAAACCTAAGAAAATGAATGGATAGTTAACTAATTTCAAAATATATTAAGTTCATATTTGTGGAACATAAATGACCTGCTGTATTGAATTACTAATTTCAGAAATATTCCCACATTTAATACATATTTATTGTATTTAGATAACTAAAAATATAGTGAAGTACGATATTAGCAAATACGTAAAAACTCCTTAAAAACACAATAGATTTTATTTTACTCTTAATTTTATGAGATTCTAACGGATGAAAATAGAAATAGAATTTTAAATAAAATAGAAATCGCAAAATTAATGCAAAATTCTAGTTTTTCACAAAGTCAGTTTGTTTTCATACCTACTTATTTTTGATTTTTTTCTAGCACACAGAGGAGGCATTTTTAAAATAATTTAATCAAATTATAAAAAATACATTTAATGTAAACTCAATTACTCTTGTATTTTTCAATTATTCGATTTATTCATTGAAATGTCTTTTTGTGTTCATATTATTGTCGATTAAATTTTAGAATGCTTGTGTCAAGTTTCTGACAGTCTGATTTCAATATTCTGACAGTGACAGTTGTGATAATAATGTCACTTGGTACATGATTAATAAATGTTATGATTTTGCTAATAACAAATCAAACTTGCCTCCTAATTATTATTTAAAATATGTATAGCACTAACAACTAAAAAGTAAAACTTTGGCTCATACCTTTGTACCCTTGTGCAATTTAGTAGACGTTGAAATTGTTCAAATGGTTTGTATTATGTTGATTATGAAGAAGTGAACTTGTGAAAATGAGTTCTGATTCAAATATCTCCTCGACTGCTGAAAGTGTTGTAAGTGAAACTGTCACATCGGACACTGCGCAGCTACTGAATAATGAAGCTGGCAGTTCCAACTATGGTGGACTCAATACTCATACAGATACTCAGGTAAACAAAAATAATTTGTTTTGTTGTTGTTCAATTGTCTGCTCCATCGATTTAACGCAAGTATTATTGGACAAATTGTATCATAAAAGTCTCTGATTTTAGGAAAATGATGAAGACAATTTGCAAGGAAGCCATGGTATACGTAGGAGGAACCCAGTACAAAAAATTGAACCAGGCTCTTTAAACATATTATCCGCTAAATATGAGGTATGTCGCAATAAAAATTTTATTTCAGTATTTTGTGTTGTCAAAATTCGTAACATGTCATGATAAATTTTATGAAAAAAAATTTTTGTAATGGAAATTTATTTTCAACTTTTTTTTCTGGGAGACCATGAATACTTGACTCGTGACTCGTAGTTGTCTGCACGAGTTAACCAATATCACCAATTTGCCTTGCCATACCCAAAGGGTGACACAGGTAGTGAAATTATAAGGTACTGGAACTTGCCATCTTTATGTCATAAGCGGTTGTGCATAGCAAAGATGGAAAATCACAACAAACAATAGATGGATCTATTGTCTATGCTCATGCTACATTCAGCAAGTGTATTTCAGGTGTTTTTTGTGTCTTACCATCATGTAGCCTGTGTTTGGATTTCTCACCAAAATAATAGATAATACAACGTTTATTTACATTTGATGTAAATTTTATGCAATCTTGAAATAGCATACTGTAAAATTCACAATTTTATCTAATTGTTCAATTTCTTGTATATTTGCAGAGTTTAGATTATGACACTTGTGAGAATCATTTGCTCCTAGATGAGGAGCGAAAGAGAGGTTACACATTTATAGTATGGAAGGACATGGCTAGGTGGTTTGTTATTCTACTGATTGGTATTGTGACTGCATTGATTGCATTCATTATAGACATATGTATAGAAGAATTCACAAAAATAAAATACAAGGAGTTAAAAAAATGTATCCTTTTTAGAAAATAAATACCCCTTATAAATCTGTTTGAATAAATGTTAAAGAATTTCGAGATTTTTTTTTTACATTCAAGTAGATGTTATTTATTATTAACTTTCCTTATAACTTATAAGTTAAATAAGCAGACTGACATGGCTCTTATATAAGCAGAGCATAGCAATCGGGAGATTGGGGAATAACCCACCATGTGGGTGTTAACGGCTATCATCCTGAGATTGGTGCTGGGACCGACGGCTTTACGTGCTCACCAAAGCATGGAATTGTCTTTCTTTTCAGACAATCAGGTGATTCAGCCTGCAATTTCCTAACTAAACTAAGAAAAACCGCTTTCCCCGCGAGATTCGATCCCATAACCTCCGGGTCGCGCTGCAGAATGCTGTGTCCACATGACGACAGAGGCTGTTATATAACAGTCACCAACTGGAATACAAACAACCGGATGTATAAGCTGAAACATGAAATACATTTATATTCATCATTGTATTAGTAACTTATTACGAAAATTATTACCATTAACATATAGCTTAAAAGTTGTGTGTGCTTAGACTGCAATAGCAGCCCAATTTTAATATAGATTTGAATTGAGAGTGATGCATGAATTTTCCTTTTTCATCCTGTATATTTTTAAAGATAAGTTCCTTAACTAAGGCTTACAGCGGTTGATAAATATGTTTTGATAGATAGACTATATATACCATACCTACTATGGGTACTATCAAATATATCTATGTGTTTATTGGATCTGTGCTGGTTGCTTATGTGGAGGTAAGTAAAATCAAAAATATCTTCTATTTTGGTATCATGTGTAATTGAAATACAATTGGAACAAGTAGTCATTCAAACCGTTTACTTGTAGAAAAGAAAGCCATTTTAGATTACTAGCTGTTAAAAAAATTTAATGAATAAATGCACTTGGTTCAGCATTTTATATAAAATTTTCAAATTTAGCCTCGGATATACCATTAATGGTTAT
>PQWD01000147.1:46086-84307 GCA_019425675.1 Leucinodes orbonalis
AGAAGCTAGTCGGAGGTTTTACAGCTGACGCGATAGTGCCATGTGCATTTGGACTCAAAAGTAACGTGATGGATAATGAAAAGGATCCTTTTGCTGTTGCTTTGCATGCCTTCTATGAGATGTCACTGTTCAATATTTTTGAAAAGTAAGTATTTGCACAAAATTTTAGTTAAAAGACGGATCAGAGGATAAAGTACTTTTTATTCTGAAATGCGCTATAGCGTAGCGTTAGTTAGACGTACTGAAGAAACAATTATTAAGTTTCTTCAAGTTTTCATGTTATTAAACTTAAGAGAGCGGTTTAAAATGCTTTGCCTTTATTAGATGTGAATCATTATATAAATAAGTAAGACAGATGGCCACACTGTCTTGTTCTACAATTATATCTAATTATATTTTTTTAAGGAAATATAAAGGAATTTTTATAATTACACAATTTATTGCAAAATTTTATGGACGAGTTGTTAAAGGGTTTTTGTATGTCTTTCATTATGAACACACTCTAGGAATTTGAATAAAAAGTCGTCAAACACATTATTTAGATCATCGAAGAAAAGAGGAGAATATTGAACAAGCGTTCTCCGTATAATTAAAGTATATATATTTCCTTGTAACTCCTGCACGAGTTAAAATTTAAAGTACAGCTACACATAATTATCTTAGAAATTTCTTATTCATAAATTTTCTCGTATGAATTAATTTGATTAATTAACTTTCTACGACCTAACAAAACTCGTTCGTATTTCCAAAAGATCTAATTATAAAGAAGGAATAAATAATTAATCTCGTATATTATGAGTACACCACATGTCAGAAACTTGAGTAATTTTTGGTTTCTTTAGTATTTAAGTCAGATACAATGTGACGAATTAAGTTGTAATACTGAAAATATTCGTTTGAAACACCGAATGCACCTGGTTTCTTCTCTTCAACCTTTCGCAGCCCACTGCTGGACATAATTCTCCGCCATGTTGCATCAGATACCAGACTCTGCATTAAGGCTGAGAGCCATCTGCGTTCGCCACTTGCCCGGTGAAGCTGTAAAGGCAATCTGCGGCCAACAGCAGTAGTCAGTTCGAAAAAAAAAGACCTCTGCTTTTCTCATGCAGCCTCTATCAACGACCTTTTGCAAGTCGCCTGTCCATCGGGTCGGTGGGCGTCCTACGCTACGCTTGCCAAGACACGGTCTCTACTCCAGAACTCGTGTGCTCCAACGGCCATCGGTTCTGCGACATAATTATGCGACGCGTCCACTGCTACATTAACTTGATGATCCGGCGAGCTATATCGAAAACTTTAGTTATCTCACGAACAAGATCATTTTTTATTTTATCTCTGGGCGATACCCCAAGTATTGTTCACTCCATTTCCTGTCGAGTACTTTAAACTTGTGAACTGATCTCACAGTCAGGTCCATGTTGCTGATGCGTATATTATAGTACGGCTAAGTACTACTCGTATTGGAACTAAAACAATATGTTGAATGTTATTGGACGGCAATTTGAGCTATATAATTTTATAGAGAGCTTTCTTCTATAATCTCTATTCCATTTGTTATGTTTCGTGGTTAGTTCGACGATTATGGGTACTTTCTTTAAATGGCGTGTATCATAACGATTATAATACTAACGTATATAATGCTATGATTGCTTTAGATCATAATGATTTAGATAAGGAAATATGTAACTTTGCAATGATTTTGTATATTATACCAAGCGTAAATTACGTTCCGCTTGACTGTACGTAATCTTTGCCTTGGTATGTACTTAGTTACATGCATTTCGAAATGATTGATCTGTGTTTTGATATAGTCGTACTTTATTGTTTAGACGTAATATAGAACGTATACCATAATTCAATCAAATTTCATTAAAAAAAAACAAAAATAATACAGCCAGAAAATAAGTGATACGCCCACAGACATCCGAATATACAATTAGACTGGACAAGCCGCCAAGTTTGTAGGCAGTCCCAGTATCGCAATTCCTTTTTGGTTCTACGTTTGACTGAGGCTACAGGGGACTCCAGAGCCGGCAGCTTCCTTGGTCAAAGAATAAGCATTGCTATTCAGCGCGGGAATGCTGCCAGTGTTTTGGGAACCCTGCCTCGGTCAGACGTACTTTTCGATTTTGTTAAATAATATATTATATTTCATTTAGTATTTATATTTTCAATAATAATTAATTTTGTTACTTTTTGGTTCTTACCTGCGAAAAGTTATTATATTTCTTGGTAAATTTACTGATTCATTGCGATGATGGCATGTTACAATTGCACAGGATGGCATTTTGGGAAAAAACGGTAATTCTTCTAATATTCGTGCGTCTTGACTCGTCTCACAGAGCGTAAACTGGCAGCCAGTGTATGCTCGTTGAGCTTACATTTGTCGCACTTAAAAACGCGGCTTGCCCTAGATTTCCCAATACGAGATATCCTGTATTGGGAAATCTATGGATACGCCTAACCATGACAGAGCGGCCTTAAAGGAGACAACTGATATACAGTTATTTACTACAGTCAACGACGCACTGCGGCCGACACCAGAGACAACAGATGTTAGGTCTCTTATACCGGTAATTTTACTAGCTACAGTGCCATCACTCCTGTTTCACGGGACCATATCTGGCACTACGGTGGTACTTACCTATACACTCAGTATCGAGTCTACGATCTAGTAAAATGGTATGGTATCTATAATTTTGCCAAAATTATACGTTGCAACCAAAAATAGCTACACGCGCCTGTCCAATTGTTTAGGGAAATCACGATAAACACGATAGGCACAGGGTCCCAAAGGCCCAAAAGTTTCTATAGGAAAACAATCAAACAAAACCGTGTTACTTATTCAGCATATTTGCGGTTTTTGTTCAGTATGAGAATTGAGTAATAAGTTTAATAAATTATGATACGGGTTATTTTATGTTCACCTCAATTTGATTTGTTAACACCACCAGTAAATAAATGTGCCCTTTTCCGAACGGTAAGACTAAATAGTCATTTCTTATTATTATGGCTGCATATCGCTATGTCGCTAGGATCTATATCATTATTTTAGCCAAAAAGTTCACAGCTGGTATAGGCGGACAAGCAGCCCGGAAAATCGCCAACATATTAAATGATTCCCACTTATTCGCCATAGCCGATCTGCTGTCATCAATAGCACTCAATTTGGCAAAAATATAAATTGTTTATTGTTTGTTCAGTGACAGATATCGTCCCGTGACGTGCTTTGCATTTTTGTGTTTCGAAATAAGGGCACTGTAGCTGGTGAAATTACCGGGTTTATGAGATCTAACATCTGTTGTATCGGGTGACGGGCGCAGTGCATTGATGGGGAATAATAACTGTTTATCAGTTGTTGATCTTCTTGAATGCCGCTCTGTTATGGTCAAGCGTGATCACTTCCAGCAGGTGAGCGTCCTGACAGTTCTGTTCACTTCGTAACTTAATAAAATATTATCACGGACACAACCTATAAAATATCAATAATAAAATGGGTACATTTTTATAATTTTTTAGTTTTAATTATTTATTTTTAAGTGTTTAGGTTGTAATATATTTTAATTAAGAATAATAATTAATTTTAATTGTTCCAAGTTATGTTTTTTCAATTCCTATTTTCTTCTGAATAAAAATAAATTAAATATCAATAGCTTTAACGTTTTATACACCTATTTCTAGGACAATGCGCCAGTTCTGGCCGGCGTTCGTGCTGTTCTTCCGCATGAGGATCATCCCTGCAAAGACCCACGACTTCTTCTACAACATCGTCACCAGCGTGCTCAGAGCGAGAGACAATGGTTAGATATTCACTGAATCTGTTTCAACTCATTTGATTTTGTTTTTGTTTGCTGGAAAGATCTACCATTGACAATGAGTGCTTTTACAATTTAAAGACTCACTTATGGGCGTCACGTTGGGAAAAGGTATATCATAAATATATAAAATCATCATCATCAGCTCATTTAACATCTCCACGGAGGGGCACGAGCCTACCCGTACAGAGTGTTAGGGCCTTAGTCGTCCACGCGGGCTTAGTGCGAGTTGGACGACTTCACGTACAACCTTTGAATCTCTTCGCAGGCGTGCGCAGGTTTCTCACGATGTTTTCCTTCACCGTTAGAGCGTCGGATAGAATCGTTAACACATTGGTACGTGGCGGGATTTGAACCTCCATCTCCCGGTAGGAGGACAACAGTCCACACCATTGAGCCACCGATACTCTTCTACCATTTGATTTTTATTTGGTTGAGCTTGTATGACTCGCCACTTATAAGGAGGGCTTTTGCAATGTAAAATACACTTGTTGGCGTTGCGTTGCTGGTGAGAAGTCTAGCCTTATCCCAATTGGAAGCTTTTGATTTTTGTCACTTTTAAACACGTCACGTCAATAAAAGAGCAACACCAGTCTATATTGTTGGCTAATTATTAAAATTTAAAAACACTCATTAGAATTTGTTTCCCTTGTTTGAAGATTTTGTAGATTTTAATAATTAGTGAAACTATCATTAAATTTTTCACTTACTGCCTGGTGGAAATCAAATTATTGAGTTTCACGTGCATCAATTTAGTCTTGCTAACATTTTGGCATAAGAACTAATTACGTTCGAATCATTATTCATAATTAATGATCTTCCAGGCGAGCAAGAGAAACGCGGTGATTTCATCGACATGATGATGGCGTTGCGCAACGATGACGCAAACCACAACACCAAACCGGTTGATGACGACATCGAAATCAGTAAGTGCAATGCTTTCCCTGTACGTTCAGACAACCTTAGTGTCACTCTTATTGCATACCCTCATAATCTCTGTGCACGCCACTGGCTATATAAATATGATTTTTTAAGTACTATGGAATTGTAGTTTTAGAGAGCCATGGTTCGGTAAGAATGGACGAGCTAGCTGCTAGATTTACAAAACAACAAAGATTTGAGTTACATTTCGCCGAGTGGCATCACTGGGATCCCAAGACTCCCTCTTACTATTTGTGGCTATGTTTGCATTTTCTCGCCTTTTAAAAGTATTTATTGTTCTTCGGAGATACTGACATGGTGTCATAGACATTCAGACAGCGCCTTTTAAGCAACATGCTTGTGCAATGAGTGCAAAACTACGATTAAACATACTTTAATACCTTTTACATAAATACATATTATATACAAACTTATATAAACAAACATGTTTATACACACACAGACGTTTGTAAGTACATCACGGGATTTGAACCCGGAACCCTTGGAGTGAAACTTGAAAGCCGTCTTTTCAATTATCACTACATTTATCGTTACTAAAAAACGGTAAAGTTAAGATACGTACGACCTATATGCCACATTCGCAACAAGATTTTTAATAGTGGTAACATAAACCTATAAAGTAGATAGATGTTTTAATTAGAAACTTTCCATGCTTAGAAAGTTGTACAAGTTTTTTAATATTCAAACGAGTTTAAAGTTAGGTGATATTTATATCTTAAAGAAAAGGTGGTTCATCAACATTACATATGTTACTACGGCAACATATCGGTACACAAAAACAGGGCCACAATTCTGCTAATATATACTGTAACCGTCGGAGCATCAACTGTTGACCTCCTACCGGGTGTGCTGAGGTTCAAATTCCGCCACGTACCAATGTGTTTTCGGATTTTCGAAAATATATGTACGTTATCCAACGCTTTTACGGAGAAGGAAAACATCGTGATGAAAACCTGCGCACGCCTGCGAAGAGATTCAAGGATGTGCGCGAAGTCCAAGTGTCCAACTCGCACTGGGCCCGCGTAGACTACTAAGCCTAATCACCCTATACGGGTAGGCTCGTTTTTTTTTCGAACTTACTACTGCTGTTGGCCGCAGATGGCCTTTACAGCTTCACCGGGCAAGTGGCGAGCACAGATGGCTCTCAGCCTTAAAATTTACACAACGAGCCTAAGGGCGTCCCCGAACGGGACTCGAACCTCGGCTTAGGGCGTTGCGGGGGGCTTGGCAGCCTAACATATGTTTGGGGAGAAAAGCGGCCCGGCACATGCCGGTTACGCGAATAGGGACTGTGCGAGCCTACAGGGACACGCGACGATGGCCCCCGCCGGCGGGGGCGGAATCTCGGTTGTCGGTTTGTGGAGTGTTATTTTAGTGATTTAGCTATTTCGGCCGCCGATGCGGGGCGACCGTGGTGGGATCGTCCGGATTGTCTAGCACGTCCCGTGGACGCCGACGTTTACGCGCGCGAGGTGAAATATTATTATTATTAGCTGCTGTTGTAGAATAATCAGCAGAGGAGACAATGAGCGGGTTTGAATGCGCTATTGCCGAGTCGAAGGGTAGGCTCGTGCCCCTCGGTGGGGACTCTTAATGAGCTAATGATGATGATACTGTACATTTCGTATTATGGTACAAAATCAATGTTAATGGCTTAAAATTTTTGTTATATGTCTCACCTCTATAATGAATTAATCTTGATCATGAATGTGTCTATCATAAATTAATCTCTG
Organism: Leucinodes orbonalis; assembly: GCA_019425675.1. NCBI lineage: Eukaryota > Metazoa > Arthropoda > Insecta > Lepidoptera > Crambidae > Leucinodes > Leucinodes orbonalis. The sequence goes on from PQWD01000147.1 coordinate 52,577, forward strand.
AGCACTCTTCAATGAATAGTTTCGCTTGTAAATTTCATGGCATTCGTAATAAAGTCCTGGACATTCGTTCAGCCCAGGACTACAGCTGAATTTTCATTGTTATTTTTTAATAATGTTTCTTACTAACTTTACATGTTAAGGTGCATAGCTATTAAGAATTATATACTACCCTCTCATTTTAGTTAATTTGGTACATTATGGGCCCACATGTTTAGAGCTGCAGTCTATATATTAATGAAACTTATGACTGTAAATAAATATCCAGTGACATTTACACAGCGCCATGTAGCCCCAAGTTAAGCGTGAAGCCTGTATTATGGGTACTAAACAACGGATAAACATATATATTTTTTTGTAAATACATACATATTATACATAGAAAATACCCAGACCATTACAAATAGACATGTTCATGTACACAAATGTTTGTATTGTCCGGGGATCGAACTCGCGAGCCGAGCCTACGCGGCGACGTCTCAACTACTATCATCATCAGCTCATTAGACGTCCCCACCGAGGGGCACGAGCCTACCCGTATAGGGTGAATAGGCCTTAGTCGTCCACGCGGGCCATGCGTGTTGGACGACTTCACACACAACCTTCGAATCTCTTCGCAGGCGTGCATGAAGGTTTCCTTACGATGTTTTCCTTCACCGTAAGAGCGTCGGATAACGTACATATATTTTCGAAAATTCGAAAATACATTGGTACGTGTCGGGATTTGAACCTCAGCCCTCCCGGTAGGAAGGCGACAGTCCACACCACTGAGCCACCGACGCTCATACCAAACTACTATACCAAACTGTAATTGACTGTATCTTGTTTTGCCATGTTTTTCATTAAAGTCTATGCGGCTGCGACCGGTTATGGTGCTACCAATTAAAATCCTACCATGAATCAGACAGAGAACCAATAAGTGCAGAGTTTTACTATTGACACACAATTACTATCTTAATTGCGCATTTTAAATTTGGCGGAATTGGAGCCCAGGCTAATAAATATTTATCATTTGTATGAAACGAATGCGTGTATTTATCCCATTCAAACAATTATAATCGATTTAAACTAAATTTGAAGTCGTTTGAAATTAAGTAAATTACTTTGGAGCAGCCATTCAAATAGCTATGTAACTTGTCATTTTGTATTTAAATTACTTGACTAATTTGAAAATTAATGTAGTGTGAGTATCTATTCTTACACAAATAACTCTTTTGATAATATCTTAGTAAACTGAGTACGTATATTTTTATTTAGGGGTGAAGGTTTTATGTCCAACAGTTATTTTTTTTATTTAGACTTCTAATGATATAAGTAAGCATCATAACCATCAGCCTATTAAATTCCACTGCAGAGTACAGGCCCTCCCACACAGAATAGTTATGGGAGTGTTTGGGTTGAGAGCCATTTATCCAAAGAACAGCTAAAAGTCAATACGAAAAAGAAATTGGATCATAGGTTAAAAGATTAAATAGTGAGATCTAAATTCAGAAGTGGACTATTAAAAATTGAAGAGAGAGGAATCAAGTAAATGATCTTGCAATGAATGCACATCCAGAGTGCACTCATCAAACACCGGCTCAAGTTGCTCGTTCAATCAAAGAGAACTCGACCAAATTGATGACGAGACACCAAAGCAATTTCAAGTGAAGTCAGTTTCAAGTACGCCTCTAAACGATCTGGCGGAGATTGTGTTTTAGTGATTGCATGGCCAAACTATTGACTAATTGATGTTGATATCGTGACTTAATTGGAATGAACTCCAAAATGTGAAATTTATCATAAGGCTTGTTTATCACAACACCGCAAGATTTATATGGCCCTTACAGCATATTTGACATTCTTAAGTGTTCTGTAAGAACCTAAACTGAATAAACACTTTTCATTCATTCATTCATTTATATGACTCAAATGAATATTTTCGAAGATATTGCAGATTTATAAATTGCGGTAGCGTTTGCGGCGATACCGGCCGACTAGGCAGGCGGGAGCGTGCCTATTACGAATATCACCAATGCACCCGTGCGAAGCAGGGGCGGACGGGGCGCTTTTATAAAAAACTAGCTGACCCGACAGACTTCGTCCTGTCAGAAAAAATTGTAAGTGGCAGTGTTTAGTTCCTACCTTTTTTATATTCTTTGCAAAAATTATCGTGAACAGAACCGTCATCCTGGTAATAATTCGGTGTAAATTAAAAATAATTAAATAAAACCCTATAAGCATTTAAAAGTAAGTAATTTTAATGAACTTTAGATAATAATAGCAATAAAGCTCAAATTGATTCTACGTTTTAGTTAGAAAACGTTTGTATGTGAAAAAGAAAAGGACTGTTTTTAGGGTTTTCCCGGCAATTATTCGATTTTTTCTCGCCGTAAGAACCATCCTTGGACTTCAATGAACATTTTCAAAAAAGAATGGCGTTGTTGAGTTATGCGCTTACCAACACATTTTGCGATTCATTTTTATATTATAGATTGCCGCACATTACCAGTTGGCCAATTGGCCCTTAAGTGTCAATGAAATCACTTATAACCATCGTTTTGATGTTGATTGAATACTATGAAGTTAACGCTCAAAATGAACTGTAGCATCTTAAACTAGTAATAGACTGTTAAAAACAATCTGTTCCCCCTGCCCAGGGCAAATCCTAAAAAGAATGGTTTAGTCCACTCTCGTGACTAAAAATGACTTCGTAAGTTTTCGGTTGGCATTTTTCACAAGTAGTCTAATATGTTTCATAATTTATGCAGCCCCGGGCGATCATTCACGGGGCACTTTGAGAAATGTCTTGAGACAGCACATTCATATTCTGTATGAGCTAGACGAAGTTAATGATACCAGATGATGGGTATTGTAAGGCTTTAAATTATAGCATTTTTATTCAGTCACAACGTAATTTTACTTTCGTACGACACAAGGGAAAGGCTTTGGTTTGTGACGCTTTAAGGCGTCTCTGGCGGAAAAGCAATCGCAATGCTTGATCGCCGGGTTGGTGACCGAAAACATTATTACTAGTGTTTCCGTGCTTAAGCCACGTATATCCCTCGGTCCCAACTACTATCTTAGAATAGAAGTCATTTACACTGACAAGTCAGAATTAAACCAGCGTGGGCTACGATATCTCAATGATGAAAAAACGTTTTAGGAAGTTAGCGTCCCACAGTAATTTTAATGTTTTCATAAAAAACAAATGATAGTGCTAACTACCACAAAGATAAGCAAGGAGCTGGTACTATGGGCACTTCACTAACAGATAATCGTACTTACATCCTTTTTTGTAAATACTTATACAATACAAAGAAACATCCAGACTACACACAAGACATGTGCACATAATCAATGTTTGCACAGCCTGGGTACCTTCTCTTCTAAATTTACCGGGTATAAGAGACCTAACATCAGTCGTCACGGGTGATGGGCGCAATGCGGCGTTGATGGCGAGTAATAACTGGCTTTCGATTGTTGGTTTAATTCAATGCCGCTCTGTCATGGTCAGGCGTCTTACCTTCAGGTGAGCGTCCTGACCGTATTGTACACTTGTAACATAAAAAAATATATCACCGTATAATATTATGTCGTGTTTCTAGCTCACAGGATTTGCGCACACCGTATTATATTCCTTATGCAAATTTTAGTAGTAACAGAGAATGAAATATGGCAAAGTCTGTCCTTGCAGCGGGATGTTATAAGCTGATGATGATGATGATCTGACTGTGGCCCCATCTTCAAGAATCTAGTGTATTTAAGTTGCCATTTACCTAGACTGTGTGATTGATTGCTACGTTATGGCTTAAAATAACTAAGAAAATCGAGTAGACTCGAGTCCATCTGGTCGACACCTCTACACCTGCGAAGAGTATCAGAAATGTAGCGGTAACTATTGTGGTAATACACTAGATTCTTGAAGATGGGACCAAAGTCAGATCATCATTATCATCAGCTTATAACGTCCCGCTGCAAGGACAGACCTTGCCACACAGCATGGCTATGGGAGTTTGGGCCGTAACCCAACCCTGCGGACCTACTGCGAATGGTAGGTGATGGCCACCGTGGGTTAATAAGTTGTCAGATCATATTCTAAAACCTGTTTATTAAATTTAGGGCGAGCACCGAGCAATGCACTTAAGGAGAAGACTCATAAAAAGTATAATAATTACAATTGATGATTCAAAAGTATCTGTAACAGATTTATTTGAATAAAGTTTTGTTTTGTTTGGATGACCAATTAAGCTACCTACTGGGATAAAACTCAGTAAGGGCTTTTTCAAATTGCTAAATTTATTGTGAAGTCTGAATGAAGACCTGGAACTTCTCAAAATTACCAATTGCTAACTGGGAACTTCGATAAGTTAAAGAGCGACTGTCAATTGTCTTATTTTAATGTTTTTGTAACAGCTGACATGGTGATAGCAGCGAATGCCTTCATAATCTTCCTCGGCGGCTTCGAGACCACTTCGACTGTCCTCTGTTCCTGGAGCTAGCAGCTCACCCTGAAGTTCAGGAGAAGATGCGCAGAGAAGTGACTCAAGTGTTAAAGAAGACCAACGGTGAACTGACCTATGATTCTCTACAGGAGTTCGGGTATATGGAGATGGTTATTCAAGGTGGGTAATTTTATTGGTATAAAATATCAACATTGATGTCTCATTGGTGTGGACTGTTGCCTTCCGATCTGGAGGGTGCAGATTCAATACCGCCACATACCAATGTATTTTCGAATTCGAATTATATGTACGTTATCCGACGCTCTTACGGTAAAGGAAACATCGTGAGGAAATCTTCACGCCCGTGAAGAGGTTCAAAAGTTAATGCACACTTTGATCCTCTTTACGGTGTGCACAGTCGACCTATCCACACTGGGCCCGCGTGGACGACTAAGACAATACATACTATACGGGAAGGCTCGTGCCCCTCTGTGGGGACGTATAATGAGCTGATGATGATAATCAACATTGACTTCTTCTTAACGAGTAGGTAGACAGATTGAATTACCATAGTTAATAATGCCAGAAAACATGACGTTGGTTAATTATTATTGGAATTTATACAATTTGCAGAAACTCTACGACTGTATCCTCCATTCCCGAGTATCCAGCGGCTTTGTACAAAGGAATACACCATCCCAGACACTACCACTGTGGTGGAGAAAGGAACTATCGTACTGTTTCCGACCTTAGGAATACACAGAGATGGGCAGGTTCGTTGACTATTATATACCTAAATAGCTGTGTAACGCTTTGTTCACATGGAAATATTAAGTATCCACCTAAGTTACTCTTTAGTACATAACAATGTGTAGTGTATCTCTATCAAACAGCATGGCGTATATAATAGCATATGCATGGTTAGGCGGACTGCTAAATCATAAAACTATGTATGTTTATTGATGTAAGGTTTCATTTTGGGATAGCAATGCAGCTGTATATTAAAACAAAGGTCCTTTGACTATGATGTTTATTAGAAACTTAAAACTAAATTTTGTTGACATAGATAATAAAATCGCCTTTACAATGAACTGGTCCGTGATCATCCTGTTGTTGACATTTTTATTGGAAGGCCGAATGTATTCAGACATAGCTTATAGTCAATCTTAAATGAACTTTTAATTTTTGTGTAAAAATTTAACCTATCTTTATCAAATTGTTGTTTGCCTAGTTAGGACGCAATGTTCCTAGGTTATAGTTTAGCCCCTAAATTTGGCTATGTAATTTGGCATTTTATGTTCATTGTAACCTGTTTCTGTGTTTTATTAAAATAAATAAATAAATTATTGTACAAAGTATGAGGGAGCCACGCTTCAACTAGATAGCCGTGAAAACCACTATCACTTGATTCGTATACTCATTATGATATTGTTTCAGTTATCCCTAATTAGATATGTTGCGCAGGGTAGCCTATGCCTTGAATTAAGACGTTATGGGCTGATGATGATGATTGTTTCAGTACTTTGAAAACCCGGAGTCATTCTGTCCAGACCGATGGGCGGAGGGACAGCCCCAGCCGCCGCCTGGAGTCTACATGCCTTTTGGAGACGGACCCAGATATTGCATTGGTAACAAACATTTATTTTATTTTGACACTATCCATGGTACACTTAGTTGTTAGTGGTAATTGGCCGACTTCACGCACAATCTTTGAATCTCTTCGCAGGCGTGCACAGGTTTCCTCACGATGTTTTTGTTTACCGTAAGAGCTTCAGAAAACGTACAAATAATTTCAAAAACACATCGGTACGTGTCGGGATTTGAACCACCGCCCTCCCGATCGGAAGGCAACAGTCCACACCATTGAGCCACCGACGATTATAAATAATAATATTAATTCCGTGGGCCCAATGAAGAGTTGCGAATGGTTGTCTGTGGATGCTGGGTGAGGAAAACAGAAGACCGCGATATCTCTGACGCAAAACGGGGGTGAACTTTGTCCAGCTGTGGACTGAGATAGTTTGACAAGAGAGATGCCCCATGTGCTGTAAAGGTCGCTACTACTCCAATTACTATACCAACGGTTCCGTGTTCGATCCCCGGGACATTTCGCAACACAGTTCATTTACAAACATTTGTGTGCATGAACATGTCTGTTTGTATGGTTGTGTTATTTTGTAAAATATGTATGTAATGACAAATAAAAAGTGTATAAGTATGTTTATCAGTTGTTAGTATCCTAACTGCAAGCTACTCACTTATGGGGCTAGATGGCGCAATGTGAATATCAGTGAATAATAATATGAATATTTATTTATATTTTATTTGTTAATACCACGATAATGTCGTGGTACTAATAATAGCCGGCAGAGTGATACGCTTTAAAAAAAGCAAAAAGTAATCGAAACAAAATAACAGTCCATTCAAAGCAATGTGAATAGAGGATGCATTTCACGACTTAATTTAAAAATGCAGTGCTAGTGTAATGGTCGCATTCCAGCAAGTAGTTACAGGGCGTTATGTTTGTGTGTATCAGATTTCGCTCCGATATGCAGTTTCAAATGCACGATCTATACAATCAATGGCACAATGTGCGGTCCAAGTTACAGGACACTATTAGATAGATGAAACGTTTATTTGTTTGTTGAGACACACATAGAAACAATCGGCTAATAATATCAAACGTACAGGATATAACACAAGAGAAAATGACATTAAACAGAAAAAACAAAAAACATACAATACAGCATGCAAACAAAAGGTAACAAAAAGAAAAAACAGTGTGTGCGTGTGACAGCAACACAAAAAGACATTAACTCAGCAAAAGGTTCGTTTAAAGGAAACCGCTGATTTTCAACTGCTGCCTGTGCGGTTGCGATTAATTAAGATAAAGAGAGAGAAAAATAAATTGCTGTTAGTAATTTATTTCTCTTTCTCTCTTCAACCTGTTGAACTATGTAGACCTATGTCCACTGCTGGACATAGGTCTCCCCATTTTGCGCCATATCCGGTCCTCCGATACCCGGTTGGTGATATTGGTTTATTTTATTTTACTGTGTAATATTAATTTTCCATTCATATGTAATAAATTATATTATCTCTACGACCTATTTGATGTAATAGTAAATATATCAGCTACTCAGCTACTACGTTAGTTTCTCAGCTCTCTTCGCTTAAACCACAAGGAATAATTGCAATAGCGTATATTCAATGTTATTCAAAGCAATAAAGTGTATAATGCTTTGAGAGTTATTACACCGATAATGAATAACAGGAAATATTCATTTGACAGTGCTATACAGATATTTGTTTTAGCTCCATTATGCAAGCATATTACTCTTTATTCCCATTCATTAAAATGTGTATTTAGTATACGATTAAAATGTTTAAGCATACAGTAATTTAAAATAGTAGTCTACTAGTGATTTGAGCGTAGGTTTTTCATCATCTCATTATCCCCACCGAGGAGATGGGTCGTCCACGCGGGCCTAGTGTGGATTGGTCTACTTCACGCACAACTTTTGAATCTCTTCGTAAGCGTGCGCAGATTTCCAATTTTCAGGGGTCCGAGGATGGGTCACGATTTGTACGCTTAATGACGCTGGGCGGACGCTAAATGTCCCGATTGATCAAAACATGAAAGATTCATCAAGAAATAAAAAATACGCTACGTAGTTTTTACTTATTCATAACTGTCAAATTCGAAATGGCACACTTCAGCGTCACATCACTTTTTTTTTCTTAAATGTCCCGATCTGCAACCTTAAATCCCGAGTATTTTGACCTCATGTACCGATTTAAAACTCATCCGACCTAGCAACACTAGCTACGGCTATACAGTGTGGGAATGCTGCTCCTTCAGTGGGACTTATGGACTGATGATAATTCAAAACTATTTCATTTCCAGGTAAACGTTTCGCGGCCCTACAAATGAAGTGTTTCCTGGCAACAGTACTGGCACATGTGCGAATTAGTCCAGCGCCGGGAAGTGAACCCAGGACTTCACCATTCACGGCAGATCCTCGCTCGCCGCTGACACTTCATCCGCTGGATTCTAGAGTCACCATCAGCCTTTTATGACGACCGTCTTAATGACCCAGTGTTGTAACTGTTCATAATTAGGTATATAAATGCTAGTTGTTATATAGGTACTGGAGGCATTTAGTGCACTGTTCTTACCATATTTAATTTGTGAAATAAAGTGTTTATAGAATTAGAAACAGTTTTATTTAGCACATAGAGAAAAAAATACATTACCATTAAGAAACAGCTCAAAAGCATCCCAACTTTCGATTATCATAGACGTAGGAGTGGTTAGTTTATGAAATAAGTTTCTTTTTATTTAATCTTTAATATATAATGTGTAAACAGACGTCTTGCTTAAGGTCCCTGGTAGGCAGAATGAACAATGTTTATTATTGGACTGCGCTTGGTTGAAAAGAAAGAAATAAGACATTTATGTTTCTAAATAACCGCAAACATTAACACAGAGTAATCTAGACTAAAACTGGCCCCTAACCTGTAATATGGGACCTAGCTCTTTTATTTATGCACCGGAATACTGCAGAACTTTCAGACACTTAGGGAAAATCACTAAAAATAAATCTTTTTAAATATGATGGTTGCAGGGGGCACTAAAATATATTTGAAATATGCTTGAAGACAAAAATCTTTGAGCAATGCGTCGTAGCCGTACTAACATACGCAGCTGAGACATGGACACTGACTGCGGGATTGGTTCACAAGTTCATAGTCACTTAACGCGCAATGGAGCGAGCTATGCTCGGGGTCTCTCTTCGGGATAAGATCAGAAATGATTTAATCCGTAAGAGAACTAAAGTTACCGACATAGCCCGCCGGATCAGCAAGTTGAAGTGGCAGTGGGTCACGTATGTCGCAGAACCGATGGCCATTGGAGCAGACGAGTTCTGGAGTGGAGACCGCGTCTCGGCAAGTGTAGCGTAGGACGCCCTCCGCCCCGTTGGACCGACGACTTACGAAAGGTCGCTGGTGAGGCTGGATAGAAATCGGAGGACCGGGATATCTGGCGCAAAATGGGGAAGACCTATGTCCAGCAGTGGACTGCGATAAGTTGAATAGATAGATAGATTTAAAATATTATGTCAACGGACTGAGCAGTGATTATTTTGAGTTTTGATTATGCTTTCTATTTCGTATTTCTCAGTATCCAATGGCCTTAATTATTTGAATCCTTTATATCAAAAATCAAAAATTGTTTATTATTTCCTGAATAATGTTACAATTATAATATGTCGGAATCCCCTTTTAAGCAGATATTGCCTGTACCAGGAGATTCCGCTCCTTCACAAATGCAGTACATATAACATTGAGCAAATATCCTCAAATAAATAATTTCTTCAGGTAAATATTATATGACATAAAACAACTGCTTATTTAATTGGATTCCGACCTTAGCACCGTATCGTAAGAATTAAAATACGGTGTGAATATGACCGATATCCCTATAAAGGGTTTATGGGAAATACGTAAACGAATTATTTTGGAGTTTGTTATGATGTAATTGGGGCTGTATTTTATAGGCTAAACTTGTACAAACATTAATGAAATACTATTGGAATCTTTAGCGGTTATCATCATAACGACTATATTATTTGGTACTAGATTTGAAGCGGCTGATTATAATAATAAATATCCAGTGACATTCACACAGCGCCATCTAGCCCTAAGTTAAGCGTGAAGCCTGTATTATGGGTACTAAACAACAAATAAACATACTTGTATATATTTTTTGTAAATACAAACATATTATTTAAAAAAAATTATACATAGAAAACACCCAGAACAAAGAATCAGACATGTTCATGCCCACAAATGTTTGTACTGCCCGGGGATCGAACCCGGAAGTCTTGGTGTTGCAGCCGTTTCAACCATTACACCAGATGGGTCGTCATTATGGGTCGGGTGTGTTACGTTTATAAAACTAAAAATTAGGCGCGTCACAAACATCACGTTCCAAATATTAGTTCATTTCAATCATGAGATTGTCTGTCTGCTTAATTGCTGACTTTTATCATTTTGTTTAATGTCATCATCATTAGCATATAATGTCCTAATGCAGGTCCCCGGTCAGCATGGCTATGGGGAGTTTGGGTCGAAACCACAGATTTCCCAATACAGGAGATGGGGCAAGCCGCGTTTAAAGTGCGACAACTGTAAGCTCAACGAGCATACACTGGCTACCAGTTTACGCTCTGTGAGACGAGTCAAGACGCACGAATATTAGAAGAAATTACCGTTGTTTCCCAAAATGCCATCCTGTGCAATTGTAACATACCATCATCGCAATGAATCAGTAAATTTACCAAGAATATAATAACTTTGCACAGGTAAGAACCGAAAGAGAATTGCGACACTGGGACTGCCTATAAACTTGGCGGCTTGTCCAGTCTAATGTATATTCTGATGTCTGTGGTCGAAACCCACCACGGACCCAATGCGGATTGGTGGTTAACCACTAGTATCCTAAGGTAGCCGGGATCAACGGCTTCACATGTCTTCTAAAACGCGGAGGGACTCGAATTCTTCGTTCACTAATAGTTTTACGATTGTAGCCGATATTCCTACGAGATTGAAGCGATAGTTGCTTGAGCTGAACCACAGACGTCTCAATATACAATGAAATCTGTGAGCTGAACATTTATGCCGCTACGACGAATGTGGCGCAAGTTATAACGCAAGTTCAAGTAATCCAAAAATTGATGACTGTTACTCGTACTCCGGAGTTATTACAAAAGGAATAAGTGTGAAATAAGTAGATGTTTATAGTGGACACATACCCACACACACATCGCGGTACTTACATTTATATACAATTCTTATTAATCATCAATATGACACCAACTTATGCTCTGTAAACGTATTTGTGTTGTTTATATAAAACTTAGGGTTCCTCATTTTATCACGTGAGACTCTCAATAAATTATTTGCATAAAAAGGTACCTAGGTAGGCAGTGTTTGCTATGGCAGTAAGAAAAGGTAGATAGGTATATACACAGACATCCGAATATACAAAATCTGTGGTATATATATGTCGCTATTTTTTGTGTCGTAACAGTTATGTATTTTTAGTTATTTTTTATAACGTAAGAAGTTAGCAACTTCTTTTCGGGACTAATGGTGTGATATAGTCTTATGGATCTAGGTATATCATTGCAACCTCGCTTATTTCAGGAATATCATATGTTTGTTGAGAGCGTCGGTGGCTCAGTGGTGCGGACTGTCGCCTTCCTACCGGGAGGGCTGAGGTTCAAATCCCGACACGTACCAATGTATTTTCGAATTTTCGAAAATAGATGTACGTTATCCGACGCTCTTACGGTGAAGGAAAACATCGTGAGGAAAACTTCATGCACGCCTGCGAAGAGATTCGAAGGTTGTGTGTGAAGTCGTCCAATCCGCACTGGGCTCGCGTGGACGACTAAGGCCTAATCACCCTATACGGGTAGGCTCGTGCCCCTCGGTGGGGACGTTTAATGAGCTGATGATGATGATGATATGTTTGTTGATTGTTCACTACAAACATATACGGTAATATAAGAAAAGAATTCTGTATTTCGAGATGAGTAAACTTGTGTATAAAATAAATAATATTTTTATACAAAAAAATATATATAATCCGATTATTTTAATAAAACTCAATAAAAAGAATCAATTTTGTTTTCTTGTAAATTAAAGTATTTATCGAATATAAATAACATTATAGCTTTAGATAAATATGTTAAGTTTACTTTCATTGATCAAGAATATATTATTAGTGATTAAACTAACTACATTTCAAATCAAAAATAATAAAAAACAAGATTTCTTAAAAGATATATTATACGGAACTATTGCTTTATAATCTACGTAAGTTACGAGTAAGCACTTCGTAATATACCGTATGTATATAAGTTTATCGGGAATAATATGTACAGCCACCACAGAATTAATAATAGTTCTGTGGCAGCCACGCTAAACGTTTGATTGTATGTTGGTGACTTGGAACTGTTGAAAAGCGAACTGGATCACCGGAGATGCGAAGATATAATATCTTTAGACTTTACGGGCAGACTGTTTGAGGATCCATTTGCCGCTATGGTAAGTCATAAACAATTTACAAATAATCCATACTTAAAATATAAATGGGAGTGTGTGTGTGTTTCTTTATATTTTACGTCTAAATTCAGCGACGAATTGTCGTGATGCTTTGAACGGATGGATAGTGATATTATAAGCTTCTTTTTCTCTCCATCTTACATTTTCTAAGGTAGATCGCATATAATTAATATCCATACTAAAATATGAATAATGCACGCTTTTTTATGAGTGACAAAACGTTCATTTGTTCATCGGTGTAAATTTTATTTGGATCCCCTGTGTATGTTGCATTTACAATTTGAATCTTTACGATTATCCTTTTTCCGCAGTGAGCGTACGTACACTTTTCAAAGTCTAAACTAGGCCTTATGTCGACGACCTAGTACCCAGTTCAGGGTATCAGGCACATTATCTGTTTAAATACTCATAGCTCAAAACAAGCCTGCGAGTCGACGCATTGAGCCTTTCATGCCAGCAGCATTCAAGGCGTCAGATTGCAATTACGATAGCGTATGTCTCCCAGTAACTTGAAAGGCGACACAGCGTCCTCTGTGGGAACCAAAGAACACACGATGTTTATTTTTTAAACGTCCCCGTTTTTTGAGCGTGGAGGCGGGAAAAGCTTTTTTTTTAAAGTTTGGCAATGGAATTAATTATTTTCACGACGTTCGCTGACAACGGTTGTTGTTGGTATTATTCTGTGAGAAAAAAAGAATGTGTCGCGCGATCCTTTTAACTGATAAAAGAACTTCATTAGAGCTGAATAAATTGGAAAATAATTGATAAGGGAAGTATATAATATTTTACGTACTATTAATTTATCCGTAATGTTATACGATACAAATTATATGGATTGGTATCGATTATACTAGTAAGTAAAAGGATTTCTATGAACTACCAGATCCATTTAATAAATGTAGGGGTTGTGTTTGTGTCATGTTTTTATTGTTTTTCTTTCTGAATGTTTTTTTATTGTATTTTGTGTATTTTTTTACTTTCATATACCTACACTTATGATAAATACTTTTGTATGAATCATTTGAAAACATGGAATTTAACTTTGAATTTAGGGCTCACAGCTATCTGGTTGAGTCCATTTATGGGTCTTGCCGATATCTGCAAGTTCTTCTTACATTTTTCGCCAATGCTCCCTACTTTCTGATTATGTGTTCCATGATTCAGCCTCCATTAGTAATCTTTCGGCAATGTATCGGACCAGACAACCAATGTTTAGTAATACCACAGATTATATAAAATATTTCATTGTAATTCTATAGTATATATCGTAGGTATTGTATTGTAAAAATAACTCACATTTGTATTTCCAACATTTACTTATGAATTGTTTTTCTACGTCACTAGATTGTCATAGCAACCGTAACATTTTTTATTGAGAAGAGGTTTTAATATATAACAGTCTTCCCCCTCAATTTCCCTAAACGGCGGGAGGTCTCACAGCTGTGGGAAGTAGCTGGTCTACATGGCGTCTCCAGATATCACCACCATCAACCTGGACTTCATAATGTAATCTTTCTACGCGTTTAGTCACTGTTCCAAATTGCCATTTAGTACTGCCGGTATAGTCGCGTGCTTGCACTCGATCACCCAACTCAAACTCTTTAACTGAGTCCCCCCTATATCCTAGTAAGTATCGGTTGGAAGGTAAACACTTCCCAATGCAACATATAGTATGGCCTCACTTGCCGTTCAAACATCATTTCGTATGGGCTCTTGCCTGACAAATTTGGTGTTCTTCTTAAATATGTTTAAATTTTGCATAATTTATCGTGAATATGACCTTTCTCCCCTCTTATTGTATGCAGAGCTTTTTTAATAGTTTGAACAAAACGTTCAGCTTGGCCATTTGTAGCTGGATGGTAAGGAGCTGACGTTTTATGTATAATGCCATTCTGTTGAAGAAAATCCGTAAATTCACGTGAAACAAACTGTCTCCAGTTGTCCGAAACGAGAACCTGTGGTAAGCCAAATGTCGTGAATACTTCATTTAGTCTCTTGATGCACCATGAACTAGTAATCGTTTCAGTTGGTATTATTTCAGTCCATTTTGTAAAGGCATCTACAACAACTTATAAATAATACCCATTGATTGGACCAGCAAAATCAATAATCTCTTTGCCAGTACACAGTACTAATGTTAACTTCATGATAAACTCAAGAATTAAAACGGCGAGAAGGTCCAGCAGTCCAGCAGTGGACGAGCTGTTTAAGTCAAGTTAAAAAAAATCCGCAAAAGGACTGTCTTTCGTAAATAATAGTCAATATGATGTATTAGCTTACAATAAGTTTATATTGAAGTGGTTTTCTAATCATACTAGCTTTTGCTCGCGGCTTAGCTCGCGTTATGAAGTATCATTTTTCATAGGGGTAGAATTTATCAAACTCCTTTCTTAGAAGATACCTACGCCATAGTGGCTTTATGCATGCAAAGTCTTAGCCCTTTAATTCCCTATTTTATTCCCTTTGGGGAGGCATTATCAAAATCATTTCTTGGCGGATGCCTACGTCATAATATCTACCTGTGTGTTTCAGCCCGATTCGTCCAGTGGTTTGGCTGTGCGTTGATAGATCACTATGTCAGTTAGTCATCTTTGAGTTATATATATTTAGATTATTGTAAACTTTCTATTCTCATGCAACACAAATTTTCAAAATGTGTATTCAAATTAGATATTATAAACAATTTGAAAATTTAATCTTCTACCATTAGTAATTTTATCCTTAGAAATATCTTTTATACATTTACCCACTTTACTAATTATTTGCCTTCTAAATAATTATGGGTACTCATTGTTAATTTAGATAATTTAATGATCTTGTTTTGTATCTAAGGGACGTTTTGTTCATTAGCTAAATACCTACTGATGATGATAAGGGTCGTGAGACCATTCGTCATCAGAGATGATAATTATCAGTATAAATAGATTAATTCTTCAGATTTGTTGTCAGTTCGCCCATATCTTTCACATCGCCCAGTCGATTCGTCAAGTTCGTACCTAACGACGCGCTATTAAAGTTATATTTGTTGAAGTCACGAGTTTTTACTTTAGTACACAATAATAATGGTGTCAAACGTGGACTAAAAATCTTGGACATTTCAAGACTTTAGAATTTATGGTGTGATTACGGAACAGTGAAACAAAACAGAAGGGTTATAAGAAATAGACCGGTATCTTCGAGATCACGAATACTTAAAAAAATAACCGTATATTTGAGATCACTGCTCAATATGTATAAAACAAATGACGGTAATTGCGGGCACAAAGACAGACAATGTACATTCGACGGTTCATGGACCAATAAATACCCAAAGCTCAACTGTCGATTAGACAGTGTTTTGTGAAGAGATGCTGAAGTTTCTGCTTGCATTAACTTTTTACAGTGAGTAACAAGATAATAAGTGATCCTTCGTGTATACTAAATAAAAAAGTGAATTCGGAGCAGTTAACATTTTAGTGAAATTCTTAGAGAACTCTAAATACGTATTTTATTTTGGCTGCGTATCTAGTATCTTTGTTGAAATAATAACAATGTCTTACAAAAATAATATACCTAGCCAATTTAGAGTTGATAACACTTATATATCTTTTGAAAAGGCCTAAAGGATGTTATCAACATTTGACGAGAACATGGCAAGAATTTCCTAGATTAATTAAAAATAACCTAATCAACCCTTGATTAAGGATTATAATTCTCCATATAATAATACTAAAATTACACATAATGCTGGTTCAATGTTTAGTTATTAGAGATTAGAGTATTTAACAATTAGGATGATTAAATCCAATATATTACGTTTACGTTTTGTTGATAGGTTTGAAATTTAAAACTTGACAATCCCATTTTTAATAAGCTGTTTATTATGACAGCTAAAGTGATGTCGTCTTCGAATGTTTCAGGTAGATGCGATTTTTATTTGGTTCAAGTCTTTTTTGAGACCCGTTATGAACACGGTTCAGGATTAATTCTTTAAAAGCGCTACATAAGCGTTGCGTGCTTCAGGAGTTTGATTTATTGAATCTGAGTTTATACATTTATAGTAACAATTTTCGGTTATACTTGCATGAAGAAACTCTTTTATTTTTTGTCATGTTTACAGGTGCTTTATTTCACCCAGTATCTTTCGGTACGGGTAACGGTTTAGTATATTTATTTTATCTGTGGTTAGGGTTTCCAACGTGACAATGTATGTTAAGTCAACAACAAGGAAAATATTTAGTCAATTAATGTTTAAAAGTATAAAAATATATTTCTGTGAATAAGATAAATTAGTTCGTTCGTGTTTAGAACGCAGTGATTCCTGTCTTGCAGTTTCACTGATGAATCATTGCATTCCTGAATTTAAATACATATACTATTTCTAAATATTAAATTAATTGAGTATTAAACTTGTCAAATGGTAAAATAAACTCCTTAATAATAGTACTAATAAATATCCACTGACATTCACAAAGCGCCATCTTGCCCTTAGTTAAGCGTGAAGCCTGTATTATGGGTACTAAACAACGGATAAACATACTTATATATTTGTTTTGTAAATACATACATATTATACATAGAAAACATCCAGACCATTATAAACAGACATGTTCATGCACACAAATGTTTGTACTGCCCGGGGATCGAACCCGGAACCCTAGGTGTTGCAGCCGAATGTCTCAATCGCTACATCGAATGGGTCGTCAAATATATTTTAATCGCTATCAGAGAAACTTTCGTTCGTATTTATTTTAAAAGTATTTTCTACATCGAGATTGTTGTCGTTTGAATGGTGTTTTCTTTTTTATGAGGTGGTCTATATTGAGTCATAATTTTACTAATACGTCATTGATTTGGGCCCATTGCTACACACTGTGGTTGAGTATTGAATGGTATAGTGTTAGTAGGAGAATTTCATTGCCATTGATACCTTTTCGTTCATTGGTTCATATTTATATTTTGGGGCGATCACGGCAGCTATTTTAAGTAATTCCTTTTTTACATAGCTCATGTTTATGGTTATCCCTTTTGATGGCAGTCTGTCTAAAATTTTTCGTTCATTAGCCAATGTTCTTCGGTGTTTTCTAACATTAAAAGAATGGTAAGATGCGTTATACTTGACATTAATAACGTGCCCTACCATTAAGAAACGATACAAAAGGTTTGTGAGGAATTTGTGGTATGTCTACAACATTTTTTGAGTCCTCAAGGGCTAAATAATAACTCTGTTGTAACGATAACCGAGGATTTTCTAACAAAAAATTCCATTGTTCAGAATTTTTCCCTGTAATCGTTCTTTTCTATTTCATAAGAAAATCTTAGTTTATTTACCATACGAAATAAAACTAAATGTTTGACAAAATATAAATTTAATTGGTTACTTACTTTATGGAGTATATTATCATTGTTTAGTTTAGTTCAGTAATCAATTTTGTAGGCTTCATTATAGACATATAAAATTTACCTTATTTTTAACATTTTTTTTTATTCGCTTTATATGATTTATTATTTCATTGACACAGTTTAAGTCGCGAACACACTATTTTTCAAGTGTATTTTATTAATATTATTTCCCCTTCATTTCGCTGACTTTGCATGTAACTGCTAAGTTTAAAAACTACAATAGTTCTCGGAGGTCGTAGATTCGTCTTCTTCTTCTTAAAAAGTTAGATCGTACTCGTACTTTTGCAAGTATGAAAATTTACATTATAATACCAATGCTCACATAAGTTCACATGAAGCTTGATTGATGTCGGGAATGATTGGGTTTTAAGTTTAACCTTTTGATGATCGTCGGTTTGTTTGTCCAAATTATGCCTGATTCGGAATAACGAATCAAGTGGTATTTCATTAATGAAAATCGGTATGAGATTTGGAGTTTCTTCTTTTTTTTAAATTGTTCGTCTGGTGATGTTATAGTAATTATAATATTTTCTGCTGTTTTGAATTGCCGTTCAAGTACTGGTTCCTATATCTAAGGTTACATCCTTGTGATAGGGTTAGTATTTGCAGTAGGTACGTGATGCTTTACTTTAGTGTTGCATTGTAAAATACATTTCTTTTTTTTCTTAGAATGCACAGCCAGATTTATTGATGTTCTCCATACATGTTGATGTACTGCAAGATTTTTAAAAATCTTTTGAAATGCTGAATAGTGTTTCAAGTTTGCTGATAGGTCTTGTACTGGAGTCATACACGATGAAGTTTCTGCAGATACTATGCTTAGCAGCATACGTTTTGCAGTTATCCTGTATCTCCGAAATGTACTGCTGTCTTTTTGGCTTCGTGGCAAGGTTAATATGCTCAGGAAGAACTGTTACAAAGTAGAAAGTGTTGGGGTGTTGTATTGGAATTAAGTAAATATGATAAAGAGTTAGAACTTTATTTTGAACAGGAGAAAAATTTTAATACATATACAAATCGATCTGCATATAAATATGCGGACAATATAGAGGATTCTAAGATTCTACGCTGGTCGCATGTCGTCTTGAAGAGGAATCGAAGCGATTTCGAATATTTGAATACAGTTTTAGGAGTTGGATGATCGTCTTCTTCTTCTTAAAATGTTAGGGCATACTTTGGCAAGCATGAAAATAAACATTATTATTCCAATGCTGACATATATCCACATGAAACTTGATTGATGTCGCTGGGATTGATTGGGTTTTAACTTTGCGAATTTCATGAGTTTGTCTGTCCAAATGATGCTTGATTTGGTTTAAAGAGTCAAGCGGTATTTCGTTGATGGAAATCGGCATGAGGTTTGGAGTTTGTTGTTTCTTCATTTCTTTGAAGCAATCGTGGGTTCTTAGGTCAGGTACTGTTATAGGAATTGTTATATTATCTTCTATGTTTTGAGTTGTTGTGAGTGTACTATATCCTGTATGAAGTTTTCAACCTTGTGGTAGAGTGAGTATTCCAGATGATTGCAGTATGTGATGCGTTACTTCGGAGTGGCATTGTAGAATACATTGAGTCTTATTGCCTAAGACGTACAGCCATCTGTTGTTGTTGAGTGGTTGAAATATTTTGATGCTTTCCATAAATGTTGAAGTGCTGCAGGTTTTAGGTATATCCTTTGATATGCTGAATAGAGTCTCAAGTTCGCGGATGGGTCTTGAGGTGGAGTCGTATACGGTGACGTTTCTGCATACACTCTTCTTGGCAGCATACGTTTTGCAGTTGTCTAGTGAGTTTTCAGATATGTTACATGGAAACGAGTCTTTTATTAGTTCTCATATGGTTCGATAGGAGGAGTTCTTGATAAAGTTTATTTAAAGGTATAAAGATGATGATATAATGTTCGACTTGGCAAAAAGAATACTAGTAAGACAATCGTTGATTTCATTGTCTAAGCTTGAGACTAATTCGAGAATTTGCAGTGAAATTGTACATATGCTTTCTGAAGTTTGAATGTCGAAATTGATTGTATCTGTATTATTAAGATGGTACGAGTATATTTTTATTTATGATTTCCTAGTCGAAAGATCTTTAAGAGATAAAAATGGTTTGATTCGATTAAGCTTCTATAATAATAATAATAAACTTTTATTGCACAAAACACATAAAAGGTGTACAAATAAGGCGGTCTTATTACTAAAGAGCAATTTCTTCCAGACAACCATCAGAGAGATAATTTCTATTTTATGTAACTTAAGATATAATTGTTCAATTTGTATAAATTATGCAATTATATCTTTAGTATAATTGCATAATTTATACAAATTTTATAAAATGCTATTATTATGTGCCCTTTTCCTACACTCACTTATAAGATGACCGGATTTTGCAGTAATTGCATATTATTATGTTCGAGTTTGAGCGGTATTGTTGATTACTGCTGTGGTTATTGTAAGCGCGTGTTGTGAAGGAATGCGTGCTGTATTAGGCCTAATAATAATTTGTCTAGCACTGTTCACCAAACGAATTTTTTCCTCTTGCATCGCGAAATGCACCGGCATCGCAAATATTAGAAAATTCCTTTGTTCTAAGCATAACTCTAATGTCAGAGCTTAACCGTTGATAAATACGTTAAGCGCCGTTTCTTCTGTTGATATTGTCCGGCCTGACAATGAGTCATCGGTAATTTCAGTTTTTAATTTTTCTAATATTTTATTATTGCAAAAGTCGACTCAGACAATCAGAGATGGATTCATTGATTTTTTTGTAACATTGATTGGAGTTCAATATTTAACTTGTGAAAACTTTTGAATTAAAAATGATTTCAGTTCGGGCCACGTATTGTATATTTTAGTTTGGACATCCGAAGAAGACGAACCACAGTGATTTTATTGTGTGCATAAACTAATAATATCACTTGTTGTGTTATATTCGCTAATTTAAACGCGGAATCGCAAGATCGAATATATTTGTACACTTGCGTTGTTTGTTGTGTGTCGAAATCGGGAATTAATTGTAAGCTTGTTTAGATTGGCAACCCGCTGTCTACTTTCTGATCTTGGGGCATGATGAATTGCTAAAAAGAAATAGGAAAATAATACACAGAATTTGAATGAGAGGGGTAACTTGGGAAATAGGATGAGCATACAAGTTTAAGCCGTTTTCCTCGATAACAGTATAATCAGGAGCTGCATGGTCCAGCGAACTGGTTCAAAAGCCTTCGGCTACCGTCTTGATTTCTGGTCCTCTTGAACTTACACGTTTTCAGTTCATCTTCTGCAGTGGATCATGCGAGATCCTACCGACTGCGCCAAATTTGTTACGCGGTTGAGTAAATAAACTTTTTAAAAATAAATTATTTATTAACTTAGATGTGCACAGTTTGAAATATGAATATGAGTTCCTTAAATCTTTGAATACAGCTATTTATATGAAACAAGAGTATGGGATATGTAAATATCCTAATGAGATTTGAGTTTACAAAATAACAACTTAATTACTAACAGTTAACTTAATACATTCGCTGAGAAAGTCTAAGACTTTGTAATTAGTAATAGTGGAAAACAAGGATAACAATATTATCGACTGATCATTAGTAATCATAAGCAAATAGGAATAATGATATTGTTTGTGGGAAGGTCTTACTTACAAAATAGAAATAGTAATTATAACATTTAGAATACAATCATAAAGTAAACTTTATAATATAATGTTATTATGAGAAATATTATTTACAAACTAGAGTCTTATCCTAATGATAAACGATATGGTAGTTAATAGATAATTAAAGTAGGTACATTTACCTATATAGTAGAGATATCATATTATAACACAATTCATGTAAATGGTTTGATAGTCGTATTAAAGATTCGTAAGAAATGAATAAAGGTTTCAAATCCCTTTATATAATTAGTTTCCAAGATTCGCCCCAAGGGAAAACTGAACCTTCTTATAAAAAAAGAATAGGCCTGAGTGAGATGATAGAGGTTGCGATATGTTTATACTGACAGACATAGGAATACATTGTTATTTTTTGGACTTACGACATTATCGGGAGGTATCTTTAATTTTGTATTATCAATAAATGAATTTTGATATCCAATCCTCATCGGATGTATTTAAAGGAATTATAGACTGGGCAATGTGGTGCGGTACAGGTGTGGTTTAAGCCAAAGGGCGAAAATTTAAACATGATTGTTATGTTCGTATGTACCGTTACGTAGGTTATTGGTTTAACACCTTGTATTTAAAAAAAAATAAAGTAATTTTGAATGCTAACTGTGTCTTCTTATTGCGTGTTGGCCAACACCTCTGTTAGACCCCATATAATGTAATTTAAAATACATAAGTACACAATGATTAAAATGAGTATATTTACAATTTAAATAGACAGGCATTTGACCGTCATCTAATGATGCGGCTGAGGATGGATCATGCCTGTCTAGAAATAGGCCATTCACTCTTGCCTTGAAGACGGTCAGTAGTAATGTTGTTATTGGATACACTTTTTTATCTCATTCATTAGTTACTTCTTCCATTCTAAAGAAACATTATCTTGAACTGGACTTATTACTTAAAGTATAATACCTACTTGTAAGTTGGTAACAACTCCAATTGAAGATTGACAAAACATAATTATGCTACGTGTAAAAATATCTGAATAAAACTGTGAGTACCGAAAGGATAAGTCATTGTGAGTTCAAGCAAGATTAAACGAAACATTTTATCAGATTTTATCCGATTCTGAACACAATTATATTCTGTTGCTGGAATAGGCTAAGGTCTGAGTCTATACTGCCTACTCAAGGTTATTTTTTTATGAAATACTTGCGATTTCCCGCAGTATTACTCTCGTTATAACACTATGTTCTCCCGCAGTAAAACATAACCAACAAAGTGCAGCTAACGCTAAGCACGGCCATCACGCGTTAAAACATGGTTTTGTATTTCTTAAATAAAAAGTATTGAGAAACATACACTCTAATTATGTAATCTAAAAATGTATAGATTGAATGAAATAAAAGATGATTACCGATGCCTAATACTTACATAAAATCTCTCTTGTACCCATGAGATACCGTAAAGAGTTCTTTAGTACAATAAAAAATTAAACACAAAGTTTTTGTTTCTTGAACAAAAATTGATGATATGATGACACTTCGCTCTCCCGCCAAAAATATTTTTTTGACACTTTGTCAACAAAACTTTTTGGTAGGTATTTGAAGAACGTCAAGGTGGCCAAATTTAACAAAACATTGTGTATTGTCATTATTGAAAAAAGTAATTTGTTTTCATATCTATAGTTCTATAAATGAAAGATTAAGATCCAAAACTATGTACAATGGTATGAATTCAATTTCCAAAACCTTTAAATATTTTGATTATTTAGTTTGCTATAAGCACGGTGAAGTTATAAGTTTTAGAGTGACTTTCTGGAAAGTGGTGGACCGAAATTGCAGTCACTATAAAGATGACTGTAATACAACGTGGATACAGTAGGTTCAGGAACCCATTCTGATAATGGAACAGATGATGGTTACCTATATGAAATATTTGCAATCATTACCATCCTTAACATATACCCTATACTCCTTATACTAGAGCTTGTTTAAAACTTGTGCACCTACCTACTGATAGACCACAAACTTTAAATCTTAAAAATGATAGTACCTACATTGTAACATGCTTCAAAAGTTGAATCGGAACTTATGATAATACTAGTGTTTACCATACTATAATGCTTGATATTGTAATAATGAACACAGTTCAGTAAAAAATATTTTATTTATTGTATTAGGAAAAAACTTTATTATTTTGATATAAGACAAATGGTAAGTTATCTTTTTTATTAATTTGTTTAGTTATTAATAAAGTAGTAATAATTAATAAAGTAGTTATTTAGTTTCAAATATTATATTATAAACATCAATGAAACAAAATTTGTTGTATGCAGGTATGCAACATATAATTAAAATATCCTTATAAATTTCCCAGTATCCTTATTTAGATACTGCTATCAATTAAGATATTGCTTTACATAGATCAAATGATATAGTATTCAATGAACAAATTGTATAAGAATTTTGAGAATAGTTTTTACATAGTGTTAATTATTTTCCCTAGACTTTGATATGATAACAGGCAACAATTTGGAGCACCTTTTTAAATTTATTAGGTTTATTGGATACATGATATATTTTTTATAATTGTTAGGTGTACATAATGATTGATTATAAATTATGTATCTTTGTTGAGTAAAATCTGTATGTGTTGCAAGAAAAAAGAATATTTTTGTTAAATATGATGCTATTTTCATTCAAATTAAAAGTGTCATCATGTCATTGTAGGAGTATTCATATTGAAATGATCTATTTTACCTACATTTTTGTATAAATATACATACATGATCTCCAAATAAATATAATATAGGTATAGCTTAGGAAGCTGTGATTTTCATGAATATTACCTGTATACTATGTTTGGCAAATAAATATTTGTCACATTTTAAATGAATTAAATTGTAGTTTTGTTGTAGTTGTTATGCTGGTCTTTTGTTCGTCCCAATCTAAATAATAACCAAAACTTAATAGTACATGTTCATATTGTTCATACATAATTGTCACATGGTCACTGAACAATTGACTTTAAATTGGTTGTTTACCAATTAAATAAATTGATTTTACTACTAAACAGCCTATGGTATATGTGACAAAACTTTATAAGGAAGAAAATTAAGATAGCAAAGCTACAACTCATTTAATTGGTAATTGAGAGTTTGGGCTTTATTATTAATGTTAATGGTTGATGAATTTTTAAATTTAAAATGTGAAACTATTCTATGCTTTGATTCAGAACATTAATGCATCACATAGAATAGCTGAGTATTGAGTCTATTTGGAGAGAATAGGTACCTAGTGCTAAAATTTTAAACATTCTGTGAAAGGGACGTTTTGCGAAAGGACGGTTTGCGACGGGGGCGTTTTGCGTAAAGGACGTTTTGCGACCAGGAAACATTTTGCGAAAGAGATATCTACTAAGGAGCCACTTGAGTTTGCCAGTTTAGTTGGTTATGAGAAATGGTAAAAAAAAGCCTTTCGGCTTGGAACACTGAGGTATATTGTACGGGAAAATACTTCGTAGTTTCCCGAGTGCCGAATCGATTTCCCTAAATCTTTATTTAGATAAATTTAATGTATAACTCGACACGACCAACAAGTATGTAGCCGACTTTGAAAAGAAGAGGGGTAAACAGAAATATAAGAGCGTCGGTTGCTCATTGGTGTGGACTGTTGCCTTCGGAACGGGAGGGTGCAGGTTCAAATCTCGCCACGTTCAATGTCTTTTCGAAATTATATGTACGTTAATCCGACACTTATGGCGAAGGATAAAGAATAAGAACAATCTCCTGGTATCGCACTCAAATTATTAATATCTTTTTAACAGATTTTAACATGAGTTCTGCAGAAGACGCTGAACCTGACAAGATTTGTGAAAGTCCCATCTCTTCAATGGAACCGAATGCGTTTCGGGATACAACCTCAAAGCCTGAAATACTTGATGCGTTGACGTGTTTGAGTAAGTTCTTTTTGACATTGCTTCCTATATGCAGTTTGAATTAACAAATGGAGATGATCAATGGACTCGCGGGGAGAATTGTCCCACAAACAATAGACGTTGTATTGCCTTTCTGCCTCCTCCTCCAAATCCTCGTGCAGATAGCGATGCATCATTTCCATCTTCAGAAGCTCGCCAGAGACACATCATTGTCATATAACGTCTGTCTGCAGGGCACAGATCTTCCCGCAAAACATATCTATGGAAAATTTGGACCGTAACCCACCACTCGGGTCTCGCATCGAATGGCGGGCGTTAACGACTATTATCATTAGATTGTTGTCGTTGGGTTTATGCACTCTCCGAAGCGCGTCATCATCTTTATTTTAAATAAAATACGAAAAAATCGTACAAAGTACTTTCGACTTTGTGATCTTCCCGCGGGATTGGAACCCATGACTCCGCATTACGTGACGATATAAAATAACGCACGGTCTCCTAGACCATAGAGGCAGTTATGAAATCAGCATCATCATCATTACAGCCATATTACATCCACTGCTGAACATAGGTCTCCCTCAAAAATATCCACCTCCCCCTGTCGGAGGCTATTAGCATCCAAAGACCACCCGCGGCTCTCCTCAGGTCATCTGACCATTTCGTGGGTGGCTGTCCCACCCTGCATTTGCCGTTATGTGGTCTCCACTCAAGCACTTTTCTGCTCCATCGGCTATCGGTCCTTCGAGCTAGGTGTCCCGCCCATTTCCATTTCAGCCCTGTTACACGGTTAGCTATGTATGTTACCGAGTTCCTACGATTCTCTTCATTTCTGATTCGGTGATGAGGTGGTGACTTATGAAATACGCTTGTATAAATTCTGATCTATTATTTTTTTAGTAGTAAAAGTTACTTTGTGCGATTACCCAAGTTTGGTTTTATGAGTTACAAAGCGTTCGCACGGGCCAACGTTCTGGTTACCATTGTACGGTCGTAATAAAACCCACACTATAAATATCTTTTGGCAATGCTTTCGCCAATGTAGTGTAATGGTTGGACGGTCCGTTACTACATTTGTAGTTCCGATTCACTTCCTATCAATACGAGTGTTTTCCAATACAAGTTGATTATTCCTGTTTAGTCTCTTAGGTCAAATTATTTTTATTTATTGTTACATTAAAGAAACCATTTTTTATTGTTCTAGGTTCTCCTGTTATTACAGAGGATGCTAGGACATTGAATAGTGAGTCAAATATTGAAGAGTTATCTTCGTATGGAAAAATAATTTGTTTTACCTATAACATTTTTTGACATTCAGTCTAATTTAAATCTATTAAATGAGTGCTGCCCTTTATCTATAAAAGTGGTCGATTGTGATAAACATCCATGGTACTATAAGAAGTATATAAGATCGGACATGCAACATAAATCGATTGATTTAACCGAAAGTCCATGTCGCGTTGGGAGAACTGAGATTATATAAGTATAGATTTGACTGAAACTATGTGTGATACATATCAAAAGGTGGATAGTACTGAAGTAAATAAAACGAAGATAAAAAACAAAACCACATAAAACAGCTTAAATCTAACAAAATTAGGAGCAAGTTAAAGTTAAAACATTTATTATGAACAAAACTAACTCAAAGTACGTGGATTTTAAGAAAATAAAGGTTTGGTTGGTTTAAAAATAACGCGTACTGTTGAAACTCACTGCACTTCAACTAAATGAAATGGTTAATATGATAGTACTGTTTCTTATAAACTCCTAGTAATTCAAACGAAGGTCACGCTATTGAAATTAGCAAATACATATCAGGGTTGATAAAGCTTTATGTCAACTCGGAACGAGTATTACACCTATCCATTATGTACCTGTTCATATACCTAAACAATCTCTTATTAAAAACGTAAATTACAAGAAAATAAAAAATCTAAGATATCAAAAGTAAAGAATAATAATAAAATGCATAACAAATAATTCTGATTCTAAAAAACTCTTGTGTTATGGCGAAAATACTTCAATCAAGATGATACTTGAAGGATTAATTAAAATCTCAGCAAAATAAAGAGGAAATCCGCAGACAAGTTTTCTAAAATCAAAGTTATCTCAGAAACTGCAGCATCCTGGCTACGATGCAGGAAGTAAAATTAACAATACAGGACCAAATACGACTCAGAAAACTACCAAGACTTATTGTGCAACAGCTGAAAGTAACAATGAAAGGTCTGCTTCTCCTATTTTGACTTGTGGCGTATTTAACAGCAAAATCAAAAATAATGCGAACGATTTCCATGTAAAAAAAAATAATTCGGATTATGTGCAAACAAAAGTTGATGCGTCATTTGTTCAATCTAGCTCTGAAAGTGCCAACAAACAAATTCCCAGTGAAATAAAAGACAGCATTCAAATAAAAATTGATTCTCAGTTTAAAGCTAATAATAATGATGTGACGAAAAACTTTAACGTTAATTCAGACAATATGAACAAGGTAAAAGATAAAAAAGTAAATCATCCTCAAGACAGCAAAAAAATTGTAAATAAAAAAGAATCTTGTGTAATCGAAACTGTTCACAGTATTCCATCGTTACCTGTGCTATCCCAAAATAGTGATAAAAATGAAACGCCATTCACCTCTGTATCTGAATCAAGTGAAGGAATCCGTAAACAAGGAGTTATACATTTTCTTAATGCTAAAAATCATCCTGATGTACCTTTAACTAATGTGCGAATGACATCGCCATCTATTTCCGATTGTCAGCCAAATCTGAATCTAAACAATAAACGCAGCTTGAATAATCGTAATGTTATGAATGAAGACAGTACTGCAGGCAGGCATACATTGCCTATACAAACACATATTTTTAACAGGCCAAGATTAAGAAAGGCAAACCCAAGTTATTTGCCTAAAGCGTATAAAACTCATGTAAACTTGAATGTCACTTCACGACCTGACCCTGAAATTGGAAAAATGGTCTGTTATATTCAAAATGGTGTACAGAAAAATGTTTCGCAATATCCATATGTATGTAGAAATAACGTACATAATATGAGTAGTTTTGGAAGTGTTCACAAGTCTTCAAATTTCCATAGTTCCAATTCATACTGGCCTTACTGGTATTCTGCCAATGCACCCCCTTTACCACTTTTGCCACCTCCACCACCACCTCCGCCACCGCCACCACCAGAAGCAAACAACTATAAAGTGAACAACATGCAAACTTCAGATATATCTGAAAAGGGCGATGCCCACGTTAAGAAAACGGTTACTTACCCATTTATTAGCATGCCTAATTCTGTAACTCCCACAAGAAATACAGTTCTAGTTAAAATACATACAAGCAAACCCGTTGACCAAAATGGTCCAAATCCTAAAGAGACTCAGAAAAGTAAAGAATTTTCAGAAATTAAATCTGCACACGTAACCAATTTTAATCCAGTTGCAAGCAAAATGGAAATGTTTCAGGAGTTGCAGAATGAAACAAAGAAGATTAACGGCGTTATTTCTCCCATAAAAACTTCTAATAATGATCCTCGTCAGAGAGTGTCTCGAAGTTTATTAACATCCCAAAAACCAAATTTTAATCACGTTGCGAAAATACTGATTAAAGAAACGCGTGATATTATCGCTAATGTAAAACATAATGACATCCAACCAAAAGTAATTCCAGATGATAAAATATCCCGTACCGGAACTACAGCAAATAGCAAAGATGCAAAAAATAATAGCATTGTACCTAAAACTGGTTACGGTTATAAGAAACCGGAACTGAATAACATTACCGTACACGATAATAAAAGTACACATGCCAATTCTAATATGAGTCGCTCTATATTGCAAACACCCACAAGCAGACCAAAAGCAGGACCTTTATGTATGAAAAATGGAACAGGTCGGTTTTCCAGAAATCGATCGCCATCGAAAAATGAAACGAGTTCTCCCCGGAGGGTAGGGTATTCTCCACCCATTTTGCCAATTCCAACGTTTCAGAAAAGTCTTAAAATGTTATCTCAAGCTAACATAGACTCCAAGAAAACTAACGACATCAGATACAATACTTTAAATCATTCTTCGCGTAACCAAAATGACAACTTATCAAATGCTTGTTGTCCAAAGAAAAGGACGGAGTATTTCTACGTAGATAATAAAGAGAAATCTTTGAAGAAAATATCGCTGCAAGACTATCAGAAGAGAGTTTCGAAAGGTGACGACAAGTGCATTGTGTTGAAGAAACGGAATACGTGCAAAAGAGCTGACAGACGATACCAGAGTTCTGATTTAGATCAAGGATACGATTCAGATGCGACCATAAAGTTGTAAATGTGTAGGGAATATTGTTGACATCCTAGGTTCTGCCCCCGCCGGCGGGGGTCTTCGAGATTCCCTATAGATTCGCTCAGTTGCTGAGCAGGAGCTGAACGATGCGGACGTCGGCTGACGTATATATTATGTGCGCGTGACTCCCTTTCCCGCAACGCCCTAAGCCGAGGTTCGGGTCCGTTAAGGACCGGCCTTAGGCTTGTATAAATGTTTAAAGCTGATTATTATTTGCGATCGCCACTTGACCGGTGAAGCTTTTAAGGCCTACGGCCAATAGCAGTATTCAGCTAGAGATTGTGTTAGAGTAATCTGCAGGAAATGTTACTTCGTAATAAATTTGCTGTTATATCTTCTTCGTATTTGCACAAAAATTTTGTTGACTGTATTCCTGGCATATTTAACTTTATTATTACATTTAATGTTATACTTATTTGTAACACAGTACAATTTCCAGTAGGTTAGCTTCCTTTCTCACTCTTTTAGCCTGTAACACTGCTGTACCAAAAGCAAAAGTATGGAGACAATAGAAGTGAGATTGAGGTAGCTAAGTCTCTTTCTCTCCTATACTCAGGTAAAGTACCTTGGTTGTTAAGTTTTTTATTATTTTACAATACTGTTTATTTCATTGTACTTAGAGTTATTCGCAATGTTAGCTACACTAAGTGTTAATATCTAATAGTAATATAAAAGAAATGTTCCTTTATTTATAAGAAAACTAGCATTTATTTAGTTATAAAAGCACAAAGAGACTGAACCTTTTCTGTGAGTAGGTATTTTCGTTAAGAGATTTTAATATATAGGTTAGAATGCATATAATGGTTTTGTGAATTTGTTTTGTAGTTTTCGTTTTAAATATTCATTATTTCAGCCCATTGTTGTAAATTATCCTAGGACTACTTGTTTGTGGGTTTTTTTAGTCACCCGCAGGCTTCCGAAATTTGCTGGATAGACCCCTTTAAACTTTATTCTTTTCCCAAAATCATCTTTCCATCTGCATTAATTTGACTGTTTTATATTTCTTTTTTGAAATGAAATTTATTATTTGCATAAAACTTGTTTGGTTTGTTCGATCGATTTGTTGTTTGTTATTAATTATTCTTGTTTTAAGACCTAAAGCGAGGAATGTTTAGCTTACGAGTAGGTAGTATATTGGAATGGCATTATTACCTATTGTTAATTTCATTTTAGTAAATTTTTTTAAAATCTTTTTTGTGTAATATAACTTGAATATGCAGAAACATGTCTGTATTTGTTGGTTTTTCTCTAAAAGTAATATTATAAAGCTAGTTTTGGTATGCTGTGCTAAGTTCCTATAGTGGAAGCCAATAAGTCTCTTATAGCAATCTCTCTTAGGTAAGTAGCATAATTTAGGGCTACTTAGTGCGGCATAAGTGTATAAAAAATTTTATTTTGTTGAAGTGACTGAGTTTGGATGTATAAATATTGAAAATTTAAGTCTCGTTTCTAATTTAATTTACTTTTGATGTTATATTCTTAAGGGACTACCTAAGTGTTTGTGTTAATTTATTTCTAGTTAGCTAGACATTTTGTAAACAAACGGGTTTCAGTACTTCCAGTTAAATGTATGTAAATGTTTGATCCAATGACATTAAAATAAGTTGTTTTCTACAGTTTTGTTTTATTATTAATTCCAAACCCAACATTACCTTCAAGTTATCATGCTTCTCTGGTTTTCTAGCTTCGGAAATATGATTCCGTGTTCATGTTGACAATGGCGTAGGACACCATCCGGCCCGAAACCACCGACGACTTGCGAAAGGTCGCTGTAGAGGCTGGATGAGATAAGCGAAGGACTGGGATATCTAGTGAGAATGGGGGAGCCTGCCCAGCAGTGGACTGCGATAGTTGAAGGTGAGACGGACGACGTAAGTAGTATTTACACTCCTTTAATTGAACTCAATT
>PQWD01000148.1:0-54818 GCA_019425675.1 Leucinodes orbonalis
GTTTTAATAACACGCTTGTGTAAAACGATCGGTCTGTAAGCTATCACAATCTATGGATTTTTATGGGCTTTAGAATTTGGCAACACCATTGACTTTCCATTCATCTGGCATTTCACCTGTCAAATTATTTTGTTTAACTACCCAGATATAATTTAATGAAATATCACCCAAATTACCTTAAAAAAGAAGTCTGGTGCCATCTGTACCGGGATATGTGGATCCTAACGCTTACTAATTATACCTTTTAAGTTCTACCAATGAAAAGGGGAATTTCTAAGGTTCGAATAAGTGACGACGTCTAGATTGACAAATATTTAGGTGGAATGTTGATATGATGGGCTAGCTTCAGGGAACCCATGGGGGAGCCAAATTTATCAAGGAAGTTATCCAACTAAGTTATCCGGAATGGTTGCGAAGTTTGAACACCAAAAGCAGATTTAAATCTTCTATATGACGCCAGACATATTGGAGCTTGTCGGGTGATACAGACTCACAGAAGTTTCTCCAACTTTCAAATTTTTCTGTTTAAATAGCTTTTCGCGTTCTTCGCCTATCACATTAAATTTTATCGAAAATCGACTGTCATGGGACGTTATATAATTTCTTTCTGCTGTTTTTCTTTTCTTAATAGCAGAACTACATCTGCATCCCACCAAGGGGATGGAAGAGTAGCAGATGTTTCTTAGGAATACACTCATTGCTGCACTTATTAAAACCTGTGCAGAAGGAATCTGCAACATATATCACAACTCATTTGTCAATTGTAGGTTAATAGATAATTTTATCTAAACACAAGCCTTAAACTTTTCCCAATCATTGCTAATACTATTCGGTAATTTTGCTTAGTTGTGTGATTTCGATGTCTAAGTTTAGGAAAAGCTCGCGCTGCGAAAGTTAATAAAAAATACAAATTGATCACTGCCATAGAATGGAGGAAGTGGTGGACCAGGGACAGCAAATTAGCAAGATTTGGAGTACAGATGGATAAATCAATAGCACTTCTACCCTGTCAGGCGCTGATGTGACGGTAGGAAGCCCAGTATTTAATACACACAAATTATTTTGATCCAGATATATCAATTAAATCTTCACCATAATTGTTGTATTGGAAACTCCCCATGATTGATGGTTTTGACAGTTAAGTCGCCCATGGACTAAAAAGGTTTAGCGGAGTGAAGAAAATATTTTATTTAATCGGACAAAGAAGGCAGATGGATTTAGGGACATAATGGTGAAACTATGCAAATATTTGAACATGCTGCCAAAACAACTGAAATTTTTCATTATGAGCAGGAATATTACTTGCTTAAGGTATTGAGTCTCTGAATGAGCTATGGCTACTCCTCCATAACCATCAGGTCTTCCTCTCTTAAAATATGAAAACCAACTAATTTTAAAATATGTTTGGTTTGAGCCAAGTTTTGCTAGTGCAAAGACTATAGGATTTTAACTATCTAGTAAATAAATTAAGTTCATGTTTTTTATTTAATTATGCTTCTACAATTCCACTGCATTATTTTCCTTAGACCAGTTGGAAGAAAGAAAGAATTTTTTCAAGTAAATGCAACGTTTGGGCGGTTTGGAATGTGATGGAATTGACAGAGTTTTAATATTTCTACCATTATTTCTGCTACGTGATTGTTTGTGTAGTAGATGGGTTTTACTAAAGCCACAACCATTAGGGGTGGTTGTAGGAAAGATTCCACTAATTATAGAGTTGTGTCACCTGTATTATAGCCTTATTTGGTTGAGGAGGGTCCGCGGTTTTAGGGAAAACAGTTTGTTATATGAAGTGGAAATATCCATAGTATCTTTGTTGATGTGTTTTTAGCAATGCGACTAGAAAGGTTGGAAGAAAGTACATCAGCAAAGGGCGGGAAACGGCCATTGTAATTTTGATGTCTGCATATGAAGTGCAATATTGGCCATAATGTTTATGTGCTTTGCTTCAAATTCTGACAGACCTATTGTAGCAAAGTGCCTACCAGAAGCAAAGACAAAATGAGCACAGTCTCTGTATGGACATTTCACCTGTGTGAGCATCACACATCTGTAGCACCGGGTTTGGAACGACACTGGACTTAGTGTTGCCAAAACGGCAAGCAATTATAACACTGTATAGTTGGGAAATATAGTTCTACAGGTTTAAAGCGTAAGCAGATAACTATACGTGATGGCAGAACTTGTCCAGCAAATGTAATTACAACTGTTCTGTGATGGTCCAACCAAGTTACCATCGTAAATTACTTGTAATTTAATCGCCTAACTTTCAAATCCCTACAACGCCTAGGTTGGTACTGAAAATTTTCATGGACGTTCCTCTGGAGACCATTCTTCGGTACGCCGCGTACCAGACCATCCGAGATTATTTGATGTAGAATAAACGCTCTGAGTTTTGCTTCTCAAGCTACCATGACTTAAAAGGGCAATTTGCATCATTGTAGTTTCCGAAAAGGAAATAAAATTTATTACGTTCAATTAATTTTACACTACCATTATAATATTTTGGATTTCATATTCTTTAAAAAATTTACCAAAATAAACCGGGTGTAATTTAACATTATCATTAGGAGACGCATTGCACTTTTGAAAATGAGTTACAAATGGCGCATTATCTGAAGCAGCTATATAAATTCTCTGCAACAGAAGTGGGAGCGGAGACAGGTAAGGTATTCCTAATTTTATTAGAATTGCCATTTTTGGATTCATTAGCAACATTCTAGGAGTCAAAGAACCTTCAGAACAAATAAGTCTGAAGGTTTGGGATCGAGCCATGGGGCTTCGTCACGCTTGTTGCAGGTTTGCACACTTGCAGTTGCGACTGCGCTTTAATCTTTTTGCTTGATATGGACGCATCAAGTATCCATACCAGATTCATTCGAAATTGTCACAAAAGGACCAAAGCGGGAACGAGCCCCTGGATCAGCGGGGCTCTCATCCCAATAACATATTTACCAAAATGTACAAAAAAACTACCAATAAACTGGAACTATTACAACTTATACTAAAAACAATACTTAAGATAAAGAAGACTAATAATGACTACTGTACTGATCCCAAATATTTTGAAATAAATATTTTAAAAAGAAACCAAAAAATACGCGCCCGCCAAGTTGAACGTTTCCCGCGGCTTTTTTCTATTTTTACTTTATCGAGCAATTTGCGCTTCCGGCCAGTATATTTTTTATCTGTGGAACAAGCTG
This sequence comes from Leucinodes orbonalis, assembly GCA_019425675.1. Taxonomy (NCBI): domain Eukaryota; kingdom Metazoa; phylum Arthropoda; class Insecta; order Lepidoptera; family Crambidae; genus Leucinodes; species Leucinodes orbonalis. Next base: position 3,204 of record PQWD01000148.1, read on the forward strand.
GCAACTGAAATATTACTAATAATACTTCAGTTGAATCCAAAACGGGCTTTTATAAAGTCCCTTTAATTTCATTAGGTTTGAACGTTAAAGTAGGCAGTTTGTTATATTTCGCTTAAATGATTTAAATCCGGGGTCCGAATACCGAATGAAATGGAATTGTAAAAGTTGAAATTGCATTTTGTCCAGGGAATAAGTGAATATCATTAAGCAAAAGAAACAATGCTAATTACCTAGGACGAAGTATGGCGATGATGAGATTTCATTTGAAATTCTAAAATTCGAAATTTTGGATTGAAGCATTGAGGTTCTAGTCCTCCCTCAATGTCTGGTCTTAAGTAAATATTGAACTTAAACTTCTGGATCTGGACGTGCTGGCAATTCAGTAAACCTAAAAATACCTAAAGTATAAAATTTGTAGTTTTTTTTTTAAATCCATGCTATAAGAACTTACCTTTGTATCTACGTCGTGGAAAGGCACAGCGAAGGGGGGGGGGGGGCGCCCGGGGGGGGGGGGGGGGGGGCGGGGGGGGGGGGGGGGGGGGGGGGGGGGGGGGGGGGGGGGGGTACAAGGCTGTTCCTGGTGAGACATCGACGGAACCCGGCTTCCCTTTCCACGGGACCTTCAGGGGTCCCCACGTGGGCCCACAGCACCACCTCAACAACCTTCAAACGAGGTTCCACTCGCTTATACAACTCCTCTAAACGTACACCAAAATCATCACTCGCATCACTAATGTTCGCGAACGAGAAATAAATACCACAGACTGCACCTTCGCCGTCCTCCACACAGTCGGCCAAAGCCTCCATGGTTGGCACGTTTTCGAACTGGCCGTTACTACCAGACTCGCACTTCACTAGGATCTTGCCGAAAAGTTTTTCTCGCCAATCCATTTTCGAATTTGTATTTGGAAATTTTGAAATGATTAATTCATAATAATCATTAATCACTGGCACATGAGACAACCAGTTTTGAGACTCTTTTTTTTCTATTGTATTCTAAATTGAATTAAACACACATTAAAATTAAATACTAATTATATTTTAGATGAATTGTTTGCTATTTATTTTACAAAATGTGTTCACAGATCAACAATTCACGTTTTGGAAATGGAATGCGAATTTTTAAACTGTTTTGGATTCTGTCCGAATTGCGTTCTTTCAACATAAACTTTGTCGACTTTATAACTAACGTTTTTGTTCCGAATGTTAACTTGGCGTGTTTTATTTTTAGAACACAACAGGGCGCACGAGCGAGCGCCCACATAAACAAAGGCGAACTGAGGAGGGTAAACGGAGGGAATCCTCCGACAGACATAGGAGTTAACAGCCCGTTCAAACAGATAGGAAAGTCTTTACAAAGGTGGAAAAATGCCGACTGCTGTTTGGTTTGAACTTGATACGGTTTGTTTGTCCAATATTCTAATGGACTGGGCATCCGGATGTGTATGACGGCATTTCTCTATTTTTAGATGTAATATAAGCCATTTTAATGTCAACGAAATTTCAATTCTCATCCATCATAATAGAATTGACCAAACCACATGAACAAAATACCAATAAAACAATTAAGAAGTTTGATACCTGACGTATAAAATTATTTTTATATTTAATTTATGTATATTAAAACAGAAACTTCTAAGTGACAAAAGTACTGCATTATATTTTTTATAACATTCAAAAAGCGCTTCTGTTGTTTTGGTCTATTAAAAATGAGCCCAATTAAACTCAAGCAATATTATTTTTAATGTTATAATACATTTAAAACATCTCATTCTGGAATGAAGCTGAAACATATCGACCTTTCTCCGTACTAATGACTTGGTAAAAGTGGCGGGCCACTCAGGGATCAGGGTGTACAATTAGAATAAACATTGCAATTACTTAAATGTTTTCAAAATGGGAATAAATGTATGAAATATAAAATGTTACCAACTCAACTTTTTGATAGGCTACAATTGGAGGTTACGAAAAGGGAGTTACGAGAGGAAGATCGATTTAACTTGCTTTTGTTTTGTATTGAAATCTTTTGACTATTTTTTGCCACATTTTTTGGTATTTTTTATTTATTTTAGTATGACAAATACAAAAGATAAACAATCGAATTTTGGTGTAATTACTTGAGACGTCGGCTCTTAACACAAAGGATCGGGTTCAATCACCGGGTAGACCAACATTGTGGTGCTTGTATAGTCTTGGGTGTTTCATGTATTTAATATAGAGTTTTACCAAAAATTAAAACTTATTTTTTATTCAGTATCCGGAATCCAGGTAATAATAATAAGATGGATTCCGGATACTAAACAAATAATGTACGTATTTTTAAAAAAAAGTATGTCTATCCGTGTTTGATATAGGTACATGTTACATTCTAATGCTAGTTGGAGTAAATGTCGTTAATAGATTCAATGGATATTTAGAAAGTTATGATCAGTTTCTTGTTTTATCGTACTGTTTATTTATTTATGGATCTTTTATTAATGAACCAAACATTAAATTTACATAATAATCACATGAATGTGGACGCTAAGTGAATTCTAAATTCATTTCAATTATTAAGTGACATGTACGTAATCTTCATTTTTAAATAGGACATTCAAATAAAAAAAAAAGGTTTCTTTTTATAAAGCATTTGGATAAATGTGCCAGCAATAAATTTATTTCTTCAGCAATAAACCGCTGAGTTCGTATTTAGTCTGTGCAGCTCATATCTCACTGGTTAGATGGCGTAGGGCTTGATTTTAGATTTTATTCGCTCGGTGGGACGGCCCGCCGCGCGCCATTCTAGTGTTGGGTACAGTATGTCGATAAACATATTTATTTAAAAATATTTCTTTTGTTTGAAATTTTATTTAAAAAGTTTTAAGAAACATAACAAGACACACTTTTCACAAACTAACAAACAACTCCAAAAATAAGATTGAATTGTGTATTACAGTAAATTAATATTGTAAGATTATGGTGATCAATAAATAAATTATTAAATGATGATTATTATAGATAAACGTTACGTATACGTTTTTTAGGCATTACGTTATTTTTTATGTTACCAAGTGTACATGACGGTCAAGCAACACCTATAGCAGTGGCGCTGCCACAGTAATTTAAGTAGTAGGTAGGCAAGGAGTTACACTAATCGCAAAAACAATAAATAATTTACTTTGTCAATTTTATAGATGTTGATGACAGCAGATCGCCTTAGGATTTCAATCTGTCAGAGAAATACACCGAATAAATGGGAATCATTCAAAATGTCGGATATTTTTCGGGTTGTCTAGGCGCACAGGGTATGCACAACTTATTTCCATATATGGAGTGCACGCCACTGCCTGATGATACATAAATGATACGCCTGATGATGACAGAACGGCATTGATGGAGACCAACAAGTGATAGACATAAAGGCGAGACCATTCTAACGGTTTGAGCTAAACAAAACTCTACAGTATCTGCTTTGATAACCTCTGCGGCCGTTTTTTTTACCCACGTTCCATAAAAAATCTAGCTGCCGATACTGTAGTTCTAAGGATACTTATCAGTTACATTACAAAATTAAGTTTAATTATGTCTGAAAGAAAACTATTTCCGGACCGAAATGCATCTAATGGAAAGGATAAATTTGAGCAAGTCAGAATCGACCTATCACAGTGTACTGGTTGTTCAGCAGACAGCGCGACAAAATTGACTATTGTGGATTGATTCTGTAATACGTGAGAAGAATGACAAGGATTACTTTTTGAGCTTTTTGCTTTAAATGGTAGGTAGGTTTTTGTTTTATCGTAGAGGTCCACTGCTGGTAACCTTACTAGCACTAGACTCAGATAGGATAAATAGAGTCTCCATGCGTGTTGACATGATAATAAAGTGTATTAATCAGCTCATGATTGTCAACTTGTTTGCTATGGTGTTGAAATAAAAAATGTCTTTTACAAGAATAAATACCAATTTTCATAAGCTTTGGTTTAGTTATTTAATAAGCATCTATACATATTCTTGCCATAAGGACGACTAAGGGCAAAAGTTACGGGCCACGGAGGCGCTTGTTTAAGCGTGTTTATATTAAATTAATTAGAAATTGTGTTTCTCTCGCCGGCTAAAAGTTTTGGAAGGTTTATTTGGCACCAAAATAGACTAAGGAAATTAAATTCTCGCCTTTGCGGTTTGGTTGGTGGCCAAATATGTTTAGGGTTCTGTACGTTAAATAACTTCCAATTCTTATCTTCTGGTGTAGGTTTAGGTCGCTGCGTGATCGGGTGTCCGAATCCCGCGGGGGAACTGCAAAGTGAAAATAACCTGTGCCATTTTACCTGAGGATAATACCCGCCTTTCCGAAAAGAAAGGCGATTTCGTGTTCTGAAGGACCGCAAAAATTCAGACCAAGAATGTTTTTAGATTTATAAATTAATCTAGGCTCTGTTGAAGATGGCACCTAATGTCCTAAATTCAGACCAAGAATGTTTTTAGATTTATAAATTAATCTATGGCTCTGTTGACAGATGCGCACCTAATGTCTTAAATTGTGGATTTACATACAAAAACTGGCCGAATTTTGACAAACTTGATGATAGCGAGACTCCGTCGATTTTTTTTCTACGTCCATGACTTACTCATATAAATTCCAGCATCATGGGTTACGACCTTATCTCCCCATATCTATACTATGCGGGAAGGCCTGTGTTTTTTAGTGGGCAGTTATAGGCTGATGATGACAAACTAATTTATAAGATATAAACGGAACTTTCAAACACAAAAAAGCGTGCGTGATCTCTCCGCAACAACCCGCTTACCACCAGTATTTTGGGAGCTTAAAAACCCTCTATTTCCGTAGTCTTGGCTATTGAAAGCGCATTCCACTGCGACTTATATGATACATCAATAGGCATTCGCTGCGATAAGCGTTTTATCCTCCAAGCGTGAACTCTCCAGCTTATCGTATCGGAATGAAGCTTTTGTTCATTTTTTACTTATTGGGGGGCGAACCGAGCATGCGGAGACTACTAAAGGCCAGTATCTATACTTACAAATAGATATAATCAGAGTGTATATTTGTAGGTAATATCGAAATTACTGTTGCTAAATGCACATGTACGATATGCATTAAATATTTTTTACAATTTTGTCTGTCTGTCTGTTTGTTTCGGTTAATTTCTGAATGTCTGGAACGATTTTGACGGGACCGTTGTTTAGCTGTATGTAGTCTTCGGCATGGTGGGCCGGCTCGACCGGCGTGATACCGTTGTTTTGTCGAATGCTTGAGATTACGGAGAATCCAAAACTCCCTTCTTCCCCCCTCCCTATGCTGTTTCTCCATTTTCCTTTTTTAAGACTGGCACTTGTTGTTCCTTCGGAGTTTTTATCTGTATGGTAGATATAGTAAACATCCATGTATTTACAAAAAAAGTATATAAGTTGTTTAATAGCCTAGTCATCCAGGCAACCATGTGCGGATTATCCGTTCAGTTTACTGCACAAACTTTTGAATCTCTTTACAAGGTGCGTAGGTTACGTCACGCATGCTTTCCTTTCACCGTAAGGAGCGTGGTATAACGACCTAAATTTCGAAATTCGAACATACATTGGTACGTGGCGGGATTTGAACCTGCACACTCCAGATCAGAAGGCAACACATCAATGAGCCACCGTCGCTCTTCTCCTCTTCGTCTCCTTTACCTACCTTACCTGCCTATCAAATAAATAACAAAGTAAATCACGGGAAAATGGAAACCGTTACAGTAATTCCACGTTCCTTACATCTTTCTCGTCTTCCATGGAAATGCCTATCACATTTCGCAAACAGTGCGTACGATAAAATCAAATAGACATCGTTCCGGTGAAAATACCCTGGAAAATTCTGTGCGAGTGACGTCACGGGATAAGGGATTGCCGCTATCAAATGCGCACAAAAGTGTGCTACGGCGGGTTAGGCTGGGATATACTGGATAGTTTAGGGTATGCGCACTTTCCTATATTAGGAAGGATGTTAGTTACTTCTTTACTTATATCATGACGACGTCATTTTGAGTGTTGCGGTTACGAGGTCGACTGCAACGCCAAGGGTACCGAGGTCGATCCGCGGCCAGTACAACATAGGTGATGGCATGAATATGTCTGTTTGTAATGGTCTGGGTGTTTTATATGTGTAAAAAAAATGTATCTAAGTAGGTATGTTTATTATCCCGTTATTCATGACCCTAATGACAGGCTCACCGCTTAACTTGGCGTCTAGACTGGCGTGTGTGTGCTTTCATTGATTATTTATTATTATTTTGGTATCCGTCCGCCAAATACTTGTGATTTACTTAGTAGCTCTACATAGATTGTTAATACGAATAATTTAATGTTTTGCCAGTAACTTCACAAAATATTTTTAGGTTTTGGGAAAATATGTTCAAGATTAGTCAATTTACTTGCGTGTGTGTAGGAGTTCGGTTGATCGGAATTACGCAACCACCAAGTAACAGTCGTATTGGTTATCGGATGTGAGACAGACATCAAAATACACTGAAAAGAATATTAAATCGAGTCCCTTTAAAATAAAATAAATCACAACTGAACTTATTAAAATTTCACATTAAGCATGTCGACCCGGTTACTGCTTTAGGAAAGCAGTTGTGAACATTACCAATACGAAATGGTCCCACGTAAGAGATTTCCCTGGACCTGGAGTACTTTACCATCATCAGCCCACTCCTCTCACTGCTGAATATAGGCCTCTTTAATAGCACGCCACAAATCCCTGTCCCCTGCTTTTCGTTGCCAAACCAGTCTGCAATTTCTTCTTTCTTTTCAAACATTTTTCCTTTTTATTCTCTAGCTTTTCTTTTATGAGAATTAGTATTGGTTATTTTTAATTTTTACATATTTAATCTAAGTCAAAGTCAAAAACATTTATTTCAAATTAGGCTTACAAAAAGCATTTATGAACGTCAAAAAATATACAAAAATATAATAAAAAACGATTAAAATACTAAACTAAAAATATGAGTTTTGATGCTTTGAAAAAAAAGCGCTTAAGCTGTTGGCAGCCCTGCCACGCTTGATAAAATCCCGGATCGTCTGCGCAGCGATACGCATATCAAGTGGCCATAAATCTATGGGGGGTTTTGGCATTATTCGTTTGGATGTTTATTAAAAAATGGGCCACTCGAGATATTACATGCTGATTATTATTTTGGTTAAAATGTTACTTATTCTATGTTAGAAGGTTGAAATATTTTCCTAAGCACTATTACTTTTTATCTGTACATCATCGTTATTATCAGCCTATAACGTTCCGTCCACGTCGGTGGTTTAATGGTGTGGGCTGTCGCCTTCCTACCGGGAGGGCTGAGGTTCAAATCCCGACACGTACCAATGTGTTTTCGAATTTTAGAAATTATAATTTTGTACGTTATCCGACGCTCTTACGGTGAAGGAAAACATCGTGAGGAAACCTACGCACGCCTGAAGAGATTCGAAGGTTGTGTGTGAAGTCGACCAATCCACACTAGGCCCGCGTGGACGACTAAGGCCTAATCACGGGTAGGCTCGTGCCCCTCGGTGGGGACGTTTAATGAGCTGATGATGATGAACGTTCCACAGGACATAGGCCTTCTCACACATCATGGCTATGGGGTGTTACATTTAAATGTAACCTTTTCATTATCATTATTGCATTCGTGCAAAATATAAATAATCCACTCGCTCTAGATTGCCAGCAATATTATTTATATCGATTTTGGCTGTACGTGCTCTGAACTTCCGAGGATTTCTTTAGAAATCTCCACAATACACTGTGAAACTTAATAACAATGACGACGAACGTGAAAAGGCGAAGATTAAAACTTCGCAGCGCTCGGAGCCACAAACCAATTGATTTCATACTAGGCGATGAATTTTATTATTAACTAGCTTTTGCCCGCGGCTTCGCTCGCATTAAATTCGGGATAACACGGTACCACTCCATTTAAATTATAATTATTTGGATAATAACATATATATATTTCGATGATGATACTCCGCCAAAATTTAACAGTTTCAGGGTCAATTCAGATTTTTTTTAGCAAAAAATTGTTATATTGAGCTAAACCTTAAGATAGAATAATGCTGTCGCGGACTTTTTTGTAGACCTTTAAAAGGAGAACAATTCTCTCATCCAAGACTTTTGTGAAACTTTAACCGTTTACTCAGCGTACGCAGCGGAAGCTCCAAGTATGAAAAAAACCTCTGATTTTAAAACATTCTTCATTGCGTGCAGCGTGATAATATATAGCCTACAGCCTTTCTCGATAAATAAGCTATCTAACACTGAAATAATTTTTCAAATCGAACCAGTAGTTCCTGACATTAGCGCGTTCAAACAAACAAACAAACTCTTCAGCTTTACATATATATTAGTATAGATAATAAAATGAAGGTAAGGTTCAAACGTTTCCTGAATGAAAGTAGCCCGTAGATTGATATTTTTTGGCTGATCTAGGAAAAACTTGGTTTCTTATATTTTTGAAAAAAAAAAAACCTTTTTATATCTATTTTATCTTATTTATTTTAATTCAATGTTAAATGGATTTATTGATTCGCAATCACAGATTTCCCAATACTTGTATTGAGATGTCTGTGTTCGAAATAAATGATTTGAATTTGAATTTAATTAGGAAATTAAAGTAAATATTTTTCCGTGCAGTGAGTTGCGCGATTTCAGGTTACCTATGTTTTTTACTGTGGTAGAATATCTTATACCGCGGGGAACAGCTAGTAGAATATATTTTTTGTGTAAATAAATACATATTATACAAAAAAACACTTTGACCAATACAAATACACATAATGAGACATAATCTGGCAAACAAAGGTTTGTACTGCGCGAGGATTGAACCAGGAACTCTAGGCATAATAGGTGACTTCTCAACCACTACATGGCCCCTTAATTAGTAATATAATGTATTATGATTTATGATACACACTTAATTTACTTCTTCTATATTTAGACGTGCTCAAGACAACCAGTTCGGTCACCTAACTTCTTTTTCATGTTCATTATCCTAAGGTTGCCTGTAAGAGATTCACTCGTAGCGATAAGGCCGCCTTTGCCTATTGGTTTCAATTTCATGGTTTTTCTAGTGAGCACTATCTATGTATCTGTTTGGAAATTGCCTGCGCATCACATATTATTAATTTACAATACCAATTTTTTTGTCTATAATTGTAATTGGTAACTATCAGGCTTTGGACATGACACTGACATTATAGACAAGGAGTTAGAGCATAGATATAGGATATATATCATGGTTCATAAAGTTAGAGCTTCTCGTAAACAGATAACGGGGTATCCATCTTCTTGGTGAGTAAATGAAGTGTGATTACATCAGCTTTGTTATTGTGTGTGCTGCAGTGTGCATTTTCCTCGGACCAAGAAATATTCGAATGTTTACGTGTTATTTTAATAACCGTTAAATATTTGTAAACAGGATTATTCAACCGTATGAAATAAAAGCAGACAGTAAAAGATCACTTCAAGTTCTCAAGAATAAGGTTTCAGAAGCATGCATGTTTACCTACTGCAACTTCAAATTTCAAACCCTTTATATATACAGAATATAATTGTTTCAATCGACTTCTTGTACCATGTTTGCAATAGAGGTTTGGATTATTATATATTTAAATTATGATAATTAAAAATTCATATTCATAGTAAAGATTCTGACTTGTGGTCATTAAATATTAAATAAGATAGCATGATCTTAACCCTAAGACTACTTGGTCAACTCCAAACAACCACAGTCACCTTCGACTCATCATGTTCATCACTAATTTCATCATTAATTAAATAAAAAAATACTGATGACGAGAAAGTATAATTTATGACTTAGCCTGTTTGAAATGAACTCCTCTAAAGAAGTCCACGTAATGTTTTAGTAAAGTCCCACAACTTTACTGAAACTTGTGGGGAAGGGAGGGTATTCATATGTGATGCATTATCATGATAATCATCACTTATCATCATCCTTTACTCATTTCTTCGCCAATCTAACAAAGTTATATTTACTAATGACGAGGGTAGTATAATCTATGATTTTAGCCTGTTCCAAGTGGATCGAATAAAGAAAGTAACCTCTGTCAATGTCTTGTTGAAGTTTAATGAAAATAATGTTGTGATGTTTTGTTTATAAAACGAAATATTGTGCGTTTATATTTATTCCATTAATCGTAATATTAAAAGTACAATCAAAAAATCATTGTGTCAAATATATTTTAAATCTCTCTCTAAGTGTGAATATTATTAAATATTTTGAATTATCATATAAAATCACTTTTACTCATACTCACGGCAAATTACCGGCCTTTATATCAACAAAACTGAAACATTATTTATGATGTATGCTGAAACATTGGATGATTTAGATTTACCTGCTATATCTCTCGGTAAGTTTTGTCTATATTATTTGCTATTAGCATGTTAATATTGCTCAAAGAAATTGGTTGCTTAAAATTAAAGGATTCTTCAATCAAGGTGATTACCGAACTGATGGTAAGAGTAAACCAAGTCTTGTATCAATACACTTTGCCTAATTTTGCCTAAAATATAAATAATAATTTTTAACAAAAAAATACTGACTTCAAACTAAAAAGCTAAAATACACTTTAGGCCACTGCAGGGCAATGGCCCTCCTGTGTAGTATAGTTATGGGGAGATTGGGCTGTTACCCACTATTCTAGCCTAATGTATATTGATGGGTGTTAACTAGTACCATTCTAAGATTGTAGCCCTAACCAACGGCTTAACATGCTATCAAAAACACATCATCTTATTTTGCAGACAATCTGGTGATTAAGCCTGCAATGTCATATCATTATAAACAAATAATTATTGCCATATCAATGCCTTCTATATATACTATTGGTTGTCTAAAATGCCAATTTTGCATTAGAGGCATTTTAAGGTAATTTATGATGCATTCCATATGGTTAAGTATGTGTATTTTTTATTTATTTAAAGTAATGTCCAAATTTATGTTGTCACATTGTTGGTTAATATGTGACTAGTTTTCAATGAAACTGATATAAAATGTGAATTGCTTTTTTGTGGCATACGGCTGTATACATTGGAGGCATCGATATTAGTATTTAAAAATATTCTTTATACATTTCAAGGTAATGGATTAATTTCAACATCACCACTGCAAGGTAGTGATTTGGGTCCCACTGAGTCTCGAGAGACCTCTTTACAAGATCCTTCCACATCTCGAAAGTCTCATAAATATAAGGGAAAAGGCAAAGGAAAACGCTCCAATCATGGTAAAGTAATTTTGTATATTTTTTCGAATCTTTCATTCATTTAAAGACTATTGGCTTAAATGTGTAGTAGGAATAACAAAAATCTAAATCTCTTTTGTCAAATACTAAAATTAATCATCATCATCATTACAACCTAGAAAGTCCACTGCTGAATGAAGGCCTCCCCTAATGATTTCCACGCGGAACCAATAAATAAATAAAATTATTGAGCGTCAGTGGCTCAATGGTATGGACTGCCGCCCTCCTACCGGGAGGGCTGAGGTTCAAATCCCGCCACGTACCAATGTGTTCCCGAATTTTCGAAAATATATGTACGTTATCTGACACTCTTACCGTTAAGGAAAACATCGTGAACATCTGTGCATGCTTGCGAAGAGATTCAAAGGCTGTGCGTTAAGTCGTCCAACTCGCACTGGGCCCGCATGGATGACTAAGGCCTAATCACCCTATATGGGTAGGCTCATGCCCCTTGGTGGGGATGTTTAATGCGCTGATGAGAAACTAATATTACAGATATTTTTGAAGTAAGAATAAAGATGGCAGAGCTTCCTATATAAAAGTCCCAGTTGAACAGCCCATTATAAATTGAACTGTGCAAATACATTTCAACTTTGTACTACTTTATATTAAACATACTTCAACAAGACCTTTATTTATTTAATTTTAAATATCCTATGAAATTGAACCTCTTCTTTTACCTTTACTGTCAATGTAAGTAATGAAATGATAAAAATAATAGCAGAAAATGGTAAAAAGGAAGCAGTGAAGCAACAGCAGGCAGATGATAAAGCAGCCAAGAGAGCTGCTATTGAAGCAAACAAAATTTTTAAACCTGGAGAATGCATGAAGGTAAGTAACTGCTTAAACTTCGCTGTCCATGCATATTGATTTATAATAAATAGCCACTGACATTCACACAGCACCATCCCAAATTAAGCTTGAAGCCTGGATTATGTGTACTAAACAATGGATAAACATACTTAAATACATTTTTTTTGTTATTTTAAAATAAAAATCAACAGAAATTACTGTTTCATTACTACTGAACCAAACTTAAACCGAAAATCGTAGTTGTTTCGAAGAAATTTGAAATTTACATTTTTAGATTGACATTTATTATTATTGACGACCCATTTGGTGTTGCGATTGAGAGGTCGGCTGCAACACCAAGGGTTCCGGGTTCGATCCCCGGGCAGTACAAAAATGTGTGTGAGAACATGTCTGTTTGTAATGGTCTGGGTGTTTTCTATGTATATTTACAAAAAAATGTATATAAGTATGTTTATCCGTTGTTTAGCATCCATAATACAGGCTTCACGCTTAACTTGGGGCTAGATGGCGCTGTGTGAATGTCAGTAGATATTTATTATTGTTAACAAAAAGAAAATGTATATAAGTATGTTTACCCGTTGTTTAGCATCCATAATACAGGCTTCACGCTTAACTCTGGGCTAGATGGCGCTGTGTGAATGTCAGTGGATATTTATTATTTATATATATTTTCAAACCCAGTACATGAGCGTGGAAGCCCACCCCGGGTTGCTGGGCGCGTGGTATATGTCCGACGTGGGCAGAGAGGTGGCTGCTGCTGGGGCGAGGTTGTCTCCGTCGTCGAGCCTTTGCGATCAGGGCCTGGTCGTCTGGACCCGATGTGTACCGCCTCGGCTCACAGCTGATAATGGACAGGTACACATTTTACTAACTAACCAGCAATTACTAACTCACCAGCATTGAAGCAGAAAGGTTCTTTTTATCACTGTTACTTCCACAACCCGAAACTGTGCCATGCATGATACAGGCACAAAATTATTTAATACCTCTATTTAGCAAGAGCGTCGGTGGCTCAGTGGTGTGGACTGTCGCCTTCCTACCGGGAGGGCTGAGGTTCAAATCCCGACACGTACCAATGTATTTTCGAAAATATATGTACGTTATCCGACGCTCTTACGGTGAAGGAAAACATCGTGAGGAAACCTTCATGCACGCCTGCGAAGAGATTCGAAGGTTGTGTGTGAAGTCGTCCAATCCGCACTGGGCCCGCGTGGACGACTAAGGCCTAATCACCCTATACGGGTAGGCTCGTGCCCCTCGGTGGGGACGTTTAATGAGCTGATGATGATTTAGCAGCATATGCTGGAGCCAATTGTGTATATGGGTTGTGTTGCCATTATTATTTTACTAGTTTTCGCCCGTGGCTTCGCTCGCATTTAATTCGGGATAGCATGGTTCCCCCTTTTCTGGTTAAAACAGAATTTTATTTTATTCGATTTAAAATAATTCTTTTTCCAAGTGTTGCACCAATTATTTAAGTATTTTTTTTAGTAATGTGTGCGCATAAAGTAGCATATCATATATTTTTTCCGTGATTATAAACCTTATGAAACATGAAAAAAAATGTTTCTCTTTATTATTTTATTTTAAAAAATATAATAAAATTAAAAAAAAACTTATATAATGTACGTGATAAAACCTAAAGGTGTGCGTTGGTTTCACTTCTCTAGCTTAATTAGTTTTTGAGGCACATTCCATTGAATAATCATGTATAGGGTTTTTAAAACAAAAGTTTCAATATGGGTTCCCAATTAGGAGCCGACTCATCATACTTATCCGGTTACACCCTTTTCTACCCAAGTGTATTATCCAGGTGTGTAAACCTATATTTTAGGTAAATAAATGAACAACAAAAAATTAATCTGTTACATACAGATACTTTTGAATCATCAATAATTGTTATTATTATTATATTTTTTATGACTACCATCGGTTCTCGATAGTCACCTTTTTAAACTTTAAATAACTATCCAGTTGTAAAACTATAGTTTTGTGTAGTTTTTTTTATACATAATAAACATTGAAGTTTATTACCTGATTCAAAACCAAATTCCATGGAAAGCGCGGGAAACATACAAGTTGCGCGCGCAACACACCATAGATAATATAATATACACATCGTTTCTCCTTCCTTATTTTAAAACTAATCACAAATTTGTAAGCTTATGTATAATACAATTAAAAATACTTCTTATAATCTGCTTTGGCTGTAGGACGTAAACACGGACGATCTGTGGAACAAGAGCTGTTTCAAACAGATGCCTGTTGAACCTCTATTTTCTCATAATAAATCTGTAGTAGGTGCCTAAGTGAATAAATATTTTGTTCACTGTTACTTACTGCTGCGGCACCCTCCACGGGCCAGTCCTGCACCTACCCAACTTTGTTAACCTGCAAATTCCAGGTGGGTCTAACCCCCTAAGAAGCAACCCTGCAACCACTCTCTGTACGTGACCCAGCCGGGCGATATCCAGGAGCTGGTGGCCGAGCACCGTCTGGCAGAGCATGTGGCTATGATCAAGCAGCTGGTCGGCACAGAACTGACACTGGTTCTGTTTGGAGTCAAGGATTTTTTCAAGTGAGTGTTATTTGACAGTTTATATTTTCCTTTCAGTAGCAGAGGTGTCCGGTTAAAAAAAAAATTTGCCTACCACTGATTTGACTGAGTTTTTTTTTACAATTATAGGTTTGCGTTTGACGCCGCCTTGCCTGATGTTAAGCACAGACGAAGCGCCTAGGATGGAGCACGCTTACCTAGATAAAAACCTATTCACTCTTGATTTAAAGATCCCCATATTGTACTTTCGGGAAATACAAACTCCGGCAGCAAGTTCCACAGTTTCGCAGTGCGAATAAAAAACGACGATTCAAAACGCTTCGTACGTCACTATGGAATATCCACCGTGTACGGATGGCGTTTAGCTGACCGCCGGGTAGTCCGATGTGAAAAAGGGCTTGGTGGAACAATGTCATGCAGTTGATTAAAATTACTGAAATAAAAAAGTGTTTATTCAGTTTAGGTCTTGACAGAACACTAATGAATGTCAAATGAAGCTACCACTGGTTCGGACGGTAGTTTTCTACTGAGAAGAATTCAGCAAGTAACTAATTTAACTCAGTAGTTACTCTTTTCAACTTACTGAAATTTGAATTGTTTTATCTTGAGAGAGAGTTAGTTTTTTATGTTAAAGTGTACAGGATGGTCAAGGCGCTCACCCGATGGTAAGTGAAGAAGAAGGAGCTACGTGCCCACCGCGGGGAACGAATCTACCAGTATAGGGTGTATAGGCCTTAGTGGACGACCACGCGGGCCCAGTGCGGGTTGGCCGGCTACAATAACCTTTAAATCTCTTCGCAGGTTTCCTCACAATAAATAAATAAAAACATTGTTGTTTTTAAGTACTTAGTGTGTTCGGAACCGCTGTATAAAAATATTTGATTTGATTTTCTTTACAGGGCATCAAGTAGAAAAACATTAAACAGCAATAAGAAGTTGATGAATGAAATCGACTTGGAAATGGCAATCACGGGTGAGTGACAAGTCCATTTTTTTCTCTGTAAACTTGCGGCTACCGTTTTCAAGCCCATAATTTCATTTCTTCCATATAAGTAGTGTTTTTCGCATAAGCAAGTACGCAATTATATTGTTGTTTTAAAAATAAGAAAATAAATAATTATTAAAGTATTAATGAGATGTCTAAAGGGCAAAATAATCAACAGGCCAAACCACTGAAGCGCTTTTTTTTTCAAAGCATCAAAACTCATATTTTTAGTTTAGTATTTTAATCGTTTTTTATTATATTTTTGTATATTTTTTGACGTTCATAAGAGCTTTTTGTAAGCCTAATTTGAAAGAAATGTTTTTGACTTTGACAACTATTATCTTAAGACAGCTAGTTTATTACCTGATAATTCAAAACCAAATTCCATGGAAAGCGCGGGAAACATACAAGTTGCGCGCGCAACACACCATACATAATATAATATACACATCATTTCTCCTTCCTTATTTTAAAACTAATCACAAATTTGTAAGCTTATGTATAATACAATTAAAAATACTTCTTATAATCTGCTTTGGCTGTAGGACGTAAACACGGGCGATCTGTGGAACAAGAGCTGTTTGAAACAGATACCTCTGATTATCATCTATTGACGCAGAATCGGTTGCTGTAACTCGTAGATCCATTATAGGCCTATCTTCTACCACAGTTTCACCTCCAGGCGCCTCTGCGTCTCCTTCTAACTCTGTAATAGTGAGTGGTTATCGCCTGGTTGCGATCCCACAACCTGACCAGGTATTGAACCCGGAATCGTTGTAGTCGCCATTGGAAAATAGAGGCCTTCAACAGAATCAATTGCGACATTCAAACCCGGACTTGAAACCTAACGCAAAAGGCAGTAAATAATATTAATAAATATCCACTGACATTCACACAGCGCCATCTAGCCCCAAACTAAGCATTATTCTGTACTATGGGAACTAAGCATTATCTATACTAATATATAAAGCTGAAGAGTTTGATTGTTTGTTTGTTAGTTTGAACGCGCTAATCTCAGGAACTACTGGTTCGATTTGAAAAATTCTTTCAGTGTTAGATAGCTTATTTATCGAGGAAGGCTATAGGCTATATATCATCACGCTACGAGTAATAGAAGCGGAGCAGCAATGAAGAATGTTTCAAAATCGGGGGTATTTTTTCATACTTGGAGCTTCCGCTGCGTACGCTGCGTAAACGGTTAAAGTTACACAAAAGTCATGTATGAGAGTATTGTTCTCCTTTTAAAGGTCTACAAAAAAGTCCGCGACAGCATATGTCTATCTTTTAAGGTTAGCTCACTATAACATATTTTTTGCTAAAAAAAATCTGTTATTGACCCCGAAACCTTTAAAGTTGGAGGGAGGGGAAATCCTATGTATAGTGATAAATGAAAGTACCGTGTTAACCCGAATTTAATGCGAGCGAAGCCGCGGGCAAAAGCTAGTCCTGTAATATGGGAACTAAGCATTATCCTGTAATATGGGAACTAAACAACGAATATACATGCTTACATACTATTTTGTAATTTCATACATATTATACACTAGCTTTTGTGTGAGACTTCGTCCGCGTGGAATAGTTAATTTGGCCTAATGCTCTCTTTAACCCGCTACTTCGTTCATATAAGTGAGTTAAAACTGCGATATCTCATAAGATATTCATTTAAGTTGAATGATGTAAAGGGCAATTTCATATAAATATAAAAGTATTTATTTGGATAAGGACTATTATCAGCTTTATAATATTAGTATAGATTGAACACCCAGACCAATACAAACAGACATGTGCATGCACACAAATATTTGTACTGCCCGGGGATCGAACCCGGAACCCTTGGTATAATAGCCGACGTCTCACCAAATGGGTCATCTATCAATAGACAAAATGTTTAACTTGTTCAGATGTCCTGGTGACGGCTGGTTGCGACACGGTGTGTGTGGAGACGCCCAATGAGTTGGCGCTATTCGTTGTGCAAATAACCAAAGCAATCGCCGAGGAGCCTTTCAAGTAAGTAACCCTTTAACGACAGGATTCCAGGCACAATAGACAATGTATTGGTGAAGAAAGGAAAGAAAAAATCTTTTTTTTAATTTTTTTTAGTTTTGATTTTATTATTATTAAGAAAACCATAAATGATTTAATCAGCAAGAGAACTAAAAATACCGACGTAGCCCGCCGGATCAGCAAGTTGAAGTGGCAGTGGGCTGGTCACGTATGTCGCAGAACCGATGGCCGTTGGAGCAGACGAGTTCTGGAGTGGAGATCGCGTCTTGGCAAGCGTAGCGAAGGACGCCATCCGGCCCGATGGACCGACGACTTGCGGAAGGTCGCTGGTGGGAGCTGGATGAGAAAAGCGGAGGACCGGGATATCTGGCGCAAAATGGGGGAGACCTATGTCCAGCAGTGGACTGCGATAGGTTGAAGAGAGAGAGAGAGAAGAAAACCAACAGCGCAATATACAATATATCTTATAAAAGAATGTATTTTTAAGTACAGCTAAAAATAGGTTTCCCTTTTACAATACTTTTTGCATAAGACATGACAAAAAAACAATAATAATTAAGATCCTTTGATTTTACAAACAATATTATACTATTTATTATTATTTTTAATTTGGATACGATATGATATATACCCTATATATAATATAATATATATATTTTATCCATTGTTTAGTACCCACGCTTCACGATTAACTTTTGGCTAGATGGTGCTGTGTAAGTGTAAAATATACACTGAAATTCACACTGGTGCTGTGTCTACTATTACACATATTATATATTTATATATTTGTGTCTACTATTACACTATTAGGTTACTATTTACTTATGTTAGGATATATTTAGGATAACCCTATCGAATGTTTAATGTTACTATATATTATTTAGCAACGCTATTGAAAGTATAATACCATTACGACCATTTGGTGTCGCGGTTGAGAGGTCGGCTGCACACCAAGGGTTCCGGTTCGATCCCGGGCAGTACAAACATTGTGTGCATGAACATGTCTGTTTGTATGTCTGGGTGTTTTTTTGTATAATATGTATGTATTTACAAAAAAAAATGTATTAAGTATATGTATCAGTTGTTTAGTACCATAACACAGGCTTCACGCTTAACTTGGGGCTAGATGGCGCTATGTGAATGTCAGTGGATATTTTTTTATAATATATTAAATTGCAGGAAATCCAAGAGGGCTGTTGAAGAGCAAGCAGAGTTCTACATGGCGGGTGACAACAAGAACTGCATTGCCGTTGACAACGATGGTGAGCATTTATGTGATAAAAATCCGTGGTCTTAAACTGCTCAGCTATTTCAGTGTTTATGATCTGGGGGCACGGCAGTGCCCCGCCAAGTCGAGCGCGAAGCAAACACTGCCGTACCATCCTTTACAGGATCCATTTCGCCGCATTTTCAGCCCCGATTTGAGAACCTTTGGATAATACCAGAGCGCTGAAATTTTCGTCATCTAGTAGATATAACTTACTTTAAATCCAAAATTTCAAGTCTGTAGGTCATTTAGTTCCGACGTTAAGCGAAAGCAAAGTTTCGCATTTTCGACAGACACGCACTCACTCACTCACTCACTCATGATCATCAAAATAGAACTAGTACTTCCCATTAACTCAGAAAGCTGTAATTCGGTCAGAGTTAGGGTTTAATGCTACATAAAGGAAACTATGAAACTTCAAAATCGATCTGGAGTACCTGGTGACCCTGCTAGATAACAAATATCAAAAAGAACTAGTACTTTCCATTAACTCACAGAGCTGAAATTTGGTACAGAGTCAGGGTTTAATGGTTACATAAAGGGAAAACTATAATAACTTGGATAATCGAAGATCTGGAGTACCTGGTGACCCTGCTTAGTAACAAAAGAGCCCAGCCAAACTATAAGAGATTGAATACCGCCTTTAAACAATATATTTAACATGGTGAGCCGCTTCATCGATGTCAAATCGGGGGGCACGGTAGTGCCCCCCCAAGTCGAGCGCGTCTAGCGCGCTAAACGTATAAAGAATGTTCAACGGCCAAGTCACACAACATTAACCATAATAATTAATTAATTGCAGCAAGGAACCTTAGACTTGGCACGTCTTTTCTGATTTCATTACTTTTTAGATATAATCAGCAGCTCCATCGAGACTTCGCTAGATTTTTTACAGAATGATTTTGGTGGGATATATGTTACATTAAAGAATTTGTTATAAAAAAGGCTACACTGTTGAGTTTTCTTGGGTGCTTCTTTCTCAACACCAAACCACTGAAGTGCTTTTTTTCAAAGCATCAAATTCATATTTTTAGATTAGTATTTTAAATTGTTTTTTATTATATTTTTGTATATTTTTTGACGTTCATAAGTGCTTTTTGTAAGCCTAAATTGAATAAAGAATTTTGAATTTTTTTTTGTGTATTATTACTTGATACACTTAATATTCAGTAGCGTCGGTGGCTCAATGGTGTGGACTGTCGCCCTCCTACCGGGAGGGCTGAGGTTCAAATCCCGCCACGTGCCAATGTGTTTGCGAATTTTCGAAAATGTACTGGAATGTAACGTCAACTATTCCACAATGCTTAAAGACGAAAGTCTTTGAGCAATGCGTCCTACCCGTACTAACATACGCAGCTGAGACATGGACACTGACTGCGGGATTGGTTCACAAGTTCAAAGTCACTCAATGCGCAATGGAGCGAGCTATGCTTGGAGTCTCTCTTAGGGATAAGATCAGAAATGATTTAATCCGCAAGAGAACTAAAGTTACCGACATAGCCCGCCGGATCAGCAAGTTGAAGTGGCAG
This sequence comes from Leucinodes orbonalis, assembly GCA_019425675.1. Taxonomy (NCBI): domain Eukaryota; kingdom Metazoa; phylum Arthropoda; class Insecta; order Lepidoptera; family Crambidae; genus Leucinodes; species Leucinodes orbonalis. The sequence continues at coordinate 23,648 of PQWD01000148.1, forward strand.
TGGGCTGGTCACGTATGTCGCAGAACCGATGGCCGTTGGAGCAGACGAGTTCTGGAGTGGAGATCGCGTCTTGGCAAGCGTAGCGAAGGACGCCATCCGGCCCGATGGACCGACGACTTGCGGAAGGTCGCTGGTGGGAGCTGGATGAGAAAAGCGGAGGACCGGGATATCTGGCGCAAAATGGGGGACCTATGTCCAGCAGTGGACTGCGATAGGTTGAAGAGAGAGAGACTGGAATGTGTAGGTTTCCTTTCGATATTTTCCTTCACCGTAAGAGCGTCGGATAACGTACATATATTAAAACACATTGATACGTGGCGGGATTTGAACCTGACCCTCCAGATCGGAAGGCAACAGTCCACACCAATGAGCCACCGACGTCTTGTAAAACAATATGAAATTTTATTATTCGTCCAGGTAACGGGCTGGCCGCCTATGGCAACAGATGATGGCTGTCCTACCCAAGTCCAGTTTGGAGGTGTCCCGAGCTATTTGCAGCCAGTGTCCATCACCTGTGGTGCTTAGCGAGGTAATGTTCTATTTTTGTATTTAATATATATGTTACAATGAAAACTTTTAACCGGTCCAATTGGTGCGGAATTTTTGTTTCGGTTTTATGTTTGGCCTCTAAAACATACACAATCATTATAAATAAATAAATAAAAATAAATATTCACACAGCGCCATCTAGCCCCAAGTTAAGCGTGAAGCCTGTATTATGGGTACTAAACAACGGATACATATACTTAATAATTTTTTTGTAAATACATATTATACATAAAAAACACCCAGACCATTACAAACAGACATGTTCATGCACACAAATGTTTGTACTGCCCGGGGATCGAACCGGGAACCCTTGGTGTTGCAGTCGACCTCTCAACCGCGACACCAAATGGGTCGTAATGGGTATTATATGACTTTCAGTAGTGTTGCTAAATAATATATAATATAAGTAATTAACATTAAACATTCGATAGGGTTATCCTCTTAATTTATTTTAACATAAGTAAATAGTAAACCTAATAACAGTAATAGTAGACACAGCACCAGTGTAAATTTCAGTGTATATTTTACACTTACACAGCACCATCTAGCCAAAAGTTAATCGTGAAGCGTGGGTACTAAACAATGGATAAATATACTAATATATGTACTTTTTATTTGTAAATACATACATGTTATACATAGAAAACACCCAGACCATAACAAACAGACGTGTGCATGAAGCACACAGATGTTTGTATTGCCCGGGGATCGAAGCCGGAACCCTTGGTGCCGTAGGTGAGGTATCAACCATTACAACAAAAGGGTCGTCCTAAATATTTTTTGAAGAATAGGGATGATGACAATTTTTTTTTCTGTTATTATATCGATGGACCGCATAATAATAGAAACATTGGTTAAAAAATTACTCCGTTAACATTAAAACTCACAGAGATTTTCCAATTCTAAAAATACATTAATGGACTTTCCCAAAAAGCTTCATACAAATGGTTACCTAGTTATGACGTCACGCATCAGTAATTTGTACGCATAGTTTGTGAATTTTGTACTACAACTATATTAACTTAACTTACTTTTGCTATGAAACCGTTTTAGTAAACGCAACACGTTTGCTAAAACGGTGTCATAGCAAAAGTTGCTTTAAATTGTATGTGTTATCCTTTTGTTAACAAATTTTTGACAATTAATGTACTTTAAAAATGGACTTGCCCATCTAACTTTGAAGACTAATAAAATTCATAAAACATGAGTTTTCGAGCTGAGAGTAAGCACATCGTTATATTTAACCCAGATTTGTAATAATATGAAATAGTTCTTACGATGTAAATACCCAGTCATCATGCCTATTCCTTAATACGTATATTTAATGAAACTTGTGATATTTTTTTTTTTAAGATGTTCCTTATTTTTTGAATATAAAATTTATATAATTATTTTTACTATTCCAGGTATTAGAAACGAACACGGCTGGTGTTGCAGACATCGGTGTGTCTCGGGCGGCGGGCCCCGGGGCTAAGGCCCGGAGGCTTGGGCCCGAGTTCGCCCGCAAACTGCATACTCTGTTCACAAGTCCCTGTGGGGATGTTTTCGTGGATTAGTGATGGTTTTACAACCAGTATAGTGTAAAAACCATATCGAGGGCCTCGAGCCAAAGGGGTGCATAAGAAAAAACGCAGTTTTTAGACATAAATAATTTATTTGGTACATATTAAACAAAATTTAATTGCTTTAATTGCCAATCGTTTTAAAATTAATTAACATAACCTAATTTTTTTGTCACATAAAACTAATTTAATTACACACGCAATTTTTTTATAATATAGCCGTGTCCGGCTACGGCGAGTCCTATGTGTCTAACCCAGGTCGTTGTTATGATAGGCTTTAATGTGGCTAGCAAAACCGAACTTCGTTTTGAAAGTTCGGCTACATGGCGAACAGAATAACTTTTTGTTAATGTAAGTACACTGACAACAAATATATTAAGCCTTTACTAAAAGTGTTGATTTGTACGCCCCTTTGGCTTGAGGCCCGCGATCTGCTGTGAAGGCCTATGCCCTGCACTGGTCCTCTATAAGACAGAAAGAAAGTGATGGTAGCTATTAAGCCAAATCGATTCATTTCTTAGTACATTACGTCTTGATTAAAAAATTGCTATCGTTAAGTTTTCTATTATATCGTGTACATTCAATAACTTAACTGGTCGTGTAAGATTCAATCAAGTCAAAGTAATTTGGATGTAATATGTTAGAATTTGTTGTGTAAAATTAAAACTTTTTGGAATACTGTGTTTATACTTGTTTTTATATTGTGTACTGAAAATTAATTATAAGTGTTATCAACCTGATTGTAAATTATTGAGACTGATTTTATAATAAAATCGTTTAATCGTGCATATTTTGTTTAATTTTTGTTATGTTTTTCTATTTTAATCCCTACATTCGTATTTACAACGAAATATAACAATACAACGAAAGTTATCTACTAGTTTTTTTTTCTCTTGAATTTATTTCTAATAAAAATGCTATGAGCCTATGTTTACAAAATTTGGATGAGCTTCAACTTGTTTCCTACAGAAATGGATAGAAAGATAGATAAAATTCTTTATTGCACACACACATTTACAGAAATTCACAGTAATAAACATAAACATAATGCAATTTAGGGGCGGTCTTATCGATAGAAGCGATTTCTTCCAGACAACCTCACAAGCACAGAAAAAAAATACAAGAAAGGGCAAGATTGTACAAAGTTACAATATCTAAATTCTACGTATAAATAATTACTTATAATATATATATATATATATATAGAATATATATACATACCCATATGTATATAAATAAACAGACAAGGAACCGAGAAACAAAAAAAAAACATCGACAGTACTATCGGAAAGTGTCCTTTTGATATAACGTTGAACCAAAAATTGTTTATAGATGGTTTATAGCCAGTATTTATATTTTAGTAGCCCATTTCAATAGGTGTGTTAATTAATAGCAAGGTAAACCTTTAAAGAATAGCTCCGAGCTAAAGAATCTATCTATTGTGTCGGGTAGGTGTCACGACACGCATAGATAGATAGATAGATAGATAATTCTTTATTGCACAAAACAAATTAAACACTTAACATGATTCTGCACAGGAAAAAAAGTACAATTGGCGGCCTTATTACTAAATAGTAATTTCTTCCAGACAACCAACTTATAATAGAAGAGGACAATTGAAAGAAGGGGTATGCATACATATAAACAAGAATAAGAGAAATACAAATAACCTAAATATATATACTTAAATACATACATATGTAACTATCAACTTAAAATATATATATAATAATATATAAAAATAATACATTAGCATAATTTTTAATACATACATACATAGTATAATATTGCAAACAAAAAATACCTAAATTAAATATACAAACTTTATAATATACAAAATAATATACTACGATTTATTCAACTTAAATAACAGTGACAGGCAGAAAGGATAATGAAATAATCCACTAAGCCAGGAAATAATCCTTGACTGACTTTTTAAAAATAGGAAGAGTTTTGGATTTACGAATCGATAGTGGTAAAGAATTCCATAAACGAACAGACTGCACAGTAAAGGACTGAGTGTACACATGCGTAGAATGAGGAGGAAATATAAGATGGAGTTTATTAGCTGTGCGCAAATCACGACCCTGTGTGGGTTCCAGGAACTGAAATCGTTCTTTAAGGTACTGAGGAGCAGAAGGAATAAATAAAACTGTATAAAGAAGAGAAAGAATGTGAAGGTCACGACGCTGCCGAATAGGAAGCCAGTTAAGCTTAGCACGGAAGGAAGACACATGGTCATACTTTCGTAGGCCAAAAACAAAACGAATACAAAAGTTTTGGAGACGTTCAATCTTGTTAAGAAGATGCTCATTTAGATTTAAGTAGCAGCTGTCAGCGTAGTCAAGAATAGGAAAAAGCAAAGCTTGAACTAACGCAACCTTGGTTGGTATTGGTAAGAAGTTCCTTAGCCTGACAAGAGAGCCCGCCGCAGCATACAGCCTCTTGCTGACCTCAACAACTTGGGGCTCCCATGTAAAACCACTGTCAATAATTATTCCAAGGTCTTTAACAGTTTTGGAGTACTCAATTTGAACACCATCAAAACATACGCAAGGCAAAGTGCTCCAATCAATCTTAGCTATCAGCCGGGACTGACCAACAACAATCGCCTGCGTTTTAGAGGGGTTAACATTGAGCCCAAACGACTTACTCCAATCAGAGATGCGAGTCAGATCAGTATTAATGACCTGCACAACACTTGCGAGGTCATTAAGTCTGCCCTGTGCATAAATTTGGAGATCATCAGCATAAAGATGAAATGATGAAGAAAGTCGATTAGTAATTGAATTGATAAACAGAGAAAATAAAAGAGGAGATAACACTCCACCTTGCGGTACACCAGCAGAAACCCCACAGTCAGAAAAAACATTTTCTAAACGAATGCGCTGCCGACGCCCATATAAATAACCATGGAACCAGTCAAGAACCGATGGGGATATGTTAATAGAGCGTAACAATCCCAACATGACATCAAAATCAACCGTGTTGAAAGCATTGGAGAAATCAAGTAAGGTAAGAACAGTGAGATGTTGAAACGAACGCATAATGAAACGTATTAAAAAAAGAAATGTCAAAACTGACGTTTATATGTAAACTAGATTATAACCTCAATTTTATGTAATAATCTTAAATTAAGTGAGATAATCTAAGATAATCCGTAAAATTATTCTAATTTACGTTCAACATGACAGTATATTTATCAAGAATTGTTAATAATACTATGCGCAATGTTTCTAATAAAAGTTTTGCAATACCCGGCAACATTTTGTCACCAAGCCGCTTGATCGCAACTAAAAAGCGAATACTTTCTTACCCACGGGTATTATCTTTTAGAAAATACTCTAGCGATTCCATACACCCTACATTGGCGTTGGAAAATGCTAGTATACCGCTCATGAAGAAAACTATCTATAAGAAAGCGTTAGTTGATGAACTTACCAATAAAGAAGGCCATTATCTTACCCTGGCCTATGCGACCGCCAACAGCTATGACCTAAAGGGTCTCAAAGAAGCCCTGGTTCAGCAGAAGCTTTACGAGCCGGCAACGTAATGTATTCCTTATATATCTCATTCTCAGTTAAGTATGTTATGTGATGCAATATTGTGAAAAAATATTTTTATATTACCGAAGATGATATTTTATAAGTTTTCAAACATAGGTTTGATGGAATAACAGCTAGTTTGTTCTGTTGGTCATCCCACAAGTCAAGCAACTGTGACCAAAAAATATTATTTCGAGTCCCTATGTAAAGCACATGGGAGGCATAAGTCAGTTACAGTCTTAAAATGGTATTTGTTAACACCCACAATCTGCACTGAGCCCGCATAGTGGGTTACCAGCTCAAAGTCCATGGCCATGCCATGTGGGAGGCCATATCTCTTATTTTACCTTCCCTTATATGTATGGGTCCTGCTTTCTCCAACCTACCTGCAAAGTGCAGAAAAGTCTCAGTAAGTTTGGAGAATGGAAAATCTTTTAGTAATATCACTATCTATTTTGAAGACCCTGTCCCCTGAGTTCAGTGTAATTTCACAGGCTGTTAAAGTATGTAAAAAATTATGTAAAATATTGAAATATTTCAGATTGCAAGCTCATGAAATTGGTGATGTAGTGATAGCCAATGCAGTGTACAGTGTGGGCACAGAGCCCAGGGAGATTCTGTTCTTCCGGGAGGGTGCTGTCGTGTTCTGGAACTGTACGGAGCTTGAAGCAAAAAATGTTTTGGATTTGGTGCACAGGTGGCTTCCAATATAATTTTGAAATTTATAAATAAAATTAGTATCCACTGACATTCACACAACACCATCTAGCCCCTAGTTAAGCGTGAAGCCTGTAGTATGGGTACAAAACAATGGATAAACATACTTATATGCATTTTTTGTAAATACATACATATTATACATTGAAAACACCCAGACCATTACAAACAAGCCATGTTCATGCACACAAATGTTTGTACTGCCTGGGGATCGAAACCCAGAACTCTTGGTATTGCAGCCGATATCTCAACCACAACACCAAAAGGGTTGTCAATTTATTGCATATAGTTTTCTTATTAAAGTGAACTGCAATCAATCTTATCATCATAATTGCTGGCACGAATGTCTACTTCATATCAGCATCTGTGACGTTTTACAAACTTGGTAACTGCTGTTACCAACTAATGTACCACTATTTAAGTCATAAATTTATTTTTGTGTGCTAAGTTCTTTGTAAAGTGTGATTGTTTTCTGCAAGTATAAAATTTGCTTCATTTAATAATTGTAAAGCATTCTATAATTAAAATAATATTTGGAAATAAAACCACATTAAGTATAAGTATATTCGATTGTATTATAGGTTTGAAGTGGACAGTTATCCAAAGGAAGTGGTCGAAAAAGAAAGAGAGGTGATGTCATATTGCTACCAGCCTAATGCGTAAGTAAAACAATCTACACACTTTAAAATATAGCTTGATACTGAACTGTTATTCAAGTCTCATAAAAGTTTTAAATACTATTAGCACCTATAAGTTAATATTCTGTCTAATATAGTTACCAATAATATGTGTTATTGAGCCTTATAACCAAACCATTGCATGTTGGATATAAACTATCTATATGTATATCCAAAAAATAAATTATTCTGATATTACAGGATAAAAAAAAAAAAATTTTTTTTAAACCAAAATTAACAGAAAATCCAAACAGTTCTCATTTATGGTGTTCATATCAGAGATTTGTGTGTATTTTTTATGAGCTGTTTTTTATATTTTTTTATTTTATTCACAGGAAGAAATGTTATTTACAAGAGTCTGGCTTTGTATTGGTGCCAAATAGGGATAATTTATTAGAAAAATTTACATTCAGGTAAGACTATAAAATTTAAATATTAGGTATTTTAATGGTATACATCATTTATTTAAGTACTAGTTTATTAATAATTTTCAGGTGTAGTGCAGGTTCAAATCCCGCCACGTACCAATATGTATTCGAATTTTCGAAAATATATGTATGTTACCCGACGCTCTTATGGTGAAGGAAAACATCTTGAGGAAACCTACACACGCCTGCGAAGAGATTCAAAGGTTGTGCGTGAAGTCGCCCAATCCGCACTGGGCCCGTGGCCGACTAAGGCCTATACATCCGCGTACGGGTAGGCTCGTGCCCTCGGTGGGGACGTATAATGAGCTGATTCAACAGGCCAAAACTCCGAAGCGCTTTTTTCCAAGTATCAAAATTCATTATTGTGCTTTACATTGGTATTTTAAATGTATTTTTTATTGAATTTATTGTATTCTTTTTGACGTTCATAAGTGCTTTTTGTAAGCCTAATCTGAATAAATGAATTTTGACTTTGACTTTGATGATGTGGACAGCCACGGTATGGCCCAGTCGGCGCGGCTGGGCGCGTGGGAGACGCGGCTGGAGGCGTTGGCCGCGTCCGTGAGACGACACTCCTCGCTCATGGAGAGGCATGGCGTCTCCGACGTGGAAAAGAAAGAGGTCGGCCATTCACTTTAAACTAGCGATCCGCTTCCCAGCTTCGCACGGGTTTTTAATATGGATGTGCTTGATCCAAATTCGCCTACATTCATATTTCGTAAATGCAAATGTAATTTGTTACAATATTTGGATCAGGCGCATTAATATTAAGATAATTCTTCTGCTAATTGTGTTAGTGGTTTCTTCTCAACGGAAAACTACCTCCCGAACCAGTGGTAGCTTCATTTGACATTCATAAGTGTTCTGTAAGGACCTAAACTGAATAAACACTTTTCTATTTTCATCAAAAATTTAAATATGAAGATTGTTGTTATTTGGCGCCTGCAATTACTTCAAATACTTTATGGTTGAGAAGTAGGCTACTTCACCAAGGGTTTCAGGGTTCCAGATTCGATCGCCGGATGGTACAAATATTTGTCTGCATGAACATGTCTGTTTATATTGGTCTGGGTGTTTTCTATAATAATAATTATTATTAGAGAAAACACCCAGAAGAAATATGCTAAGTTGGGGCTAGATGGCGCTGTGGGAATGCCAGTGAATATTTATTTATTATTTATCCCCAGGTGGTTCGGAAGCTGGGTGAGCTGTTCTCCTTGCGCCACCAGCTGAACGTGGAGTCCGACCTGCTGGACACGCCCGACTTCTACTGGGAGCAAGAGGAGCTGGAGAGGATCTACTCCAGCACCGTCGCCTACTTCACCATACCCAGGCGGACCAGGGTAACTTGATATAGTACATATAGCTAGTCCTTTTCCAGGGGAACCAGGGTAACTTGACATCGAGTCAACATTGTATTGCCCTAAGTTTTTACTAGCGCCTAGGCGAGGGTAACTTGCCATATTCAACAAAATTTGTCCCAAGTCTTCTTACCATTTGAACCAGGTGTCTTGCCATTATGATGTTATGGTGCAAACCATTTTACACATTTATTCGCTTTAATAATTTCCCAACTATATACTCATCTTTCGGTGAAGGAAAACATCGTGAGGAAACCTTCATGCACGCCTGCGAAGAGATTCAAAGGTTGTGTGTGAAGTCGTCCAATCCGCACTGGGCCCGCGTGGACGACTAAGGCCTAATCACCCTATACGGGTAGGCTCGTGCCCCTCGGTGGGGACGTTTAACGAGCTGATGATGATGATACTTTCCAGGTACTAAACGAAAGGTTATCCCACTGCGTGGAGTTACTAGAGCTTCTGTCGTCGTGGGCGGCCGACAGGCACCACATCCGCCTCGAGTGGATGATCATTGTGCTGATCCTTATCGAGGTCTGCTTCGAGATGCTGCACATCGTCGAGAGGTATGTCGTGAAGGAGGACGAGGCTCCGAGTAGTTAGTGCTGGATAACTTGGTGGGGGAAGTGTACTGTGTTTTAAATATTCATTAGCACTCAAACAGCGCCACCTATCCCCATTTGATGGATAAACTTACTTTATTTTTTTATTATTATTATAAATAAATAATATTTTTTTTTGGAAATACATGTGAAATAATGGTTATGACGTTCGTTGGTTACTACACCAAAGGTTAGGTTCAATCTCCGTACAGATCATTCAGACTTATACTGTTTGTAATTGTCTGGGTGTTTCTATATAAAATATATAAAAAATATGTTTGTCAGTTGTTAAATAGAAATAGTCACAGGCATTTATTTTGCTTAAAAGGTGACTTCGATCACTATATTTATGTAAAAAGTTTTATTATAGTAAAATTTCATGCTGAAATTGAGGCTAGGTGGCGCTGTGTGATAATGATCAATATCCATAATATTTTTATACTACGAATTATAAATGGATGTATAAAAAAATACGGACGGACTGTCATTAATACATAAAATGTGTCTCTGAAATGACAGCTGTTGTCTGTGATGTCATTTTGACATATATTTTTTTGTATACAGATTTTAGTTTTTAAAACTAAAAATATCCAATGTAATTGTTTATTTACGATACTTAATTTCCAGATTGTTTTCCATTTTTTTCATTGCCGTTTTTGAAACATTTCACAACAGAAGCCATGCCATCTTTTTTTTTATTTCCTAACATAATCTATGGCTCTGTTGACAGATGCGCGCCAAATGTCTTAATATTTTGTTGTTTTCTTTGCAACAACCGACTATGGTGAGCCTGTTATTGTGTTTAAACACAATGTAAGCCACACTCTTTCTTTGATATTTTTTGTAACATAATCTATGGCTCTATTGAAACATGCGCGGCAAATGTGTTTTTCTTTGCAACGACAGGCCGTCTTTAACACAATTTTGTTGTCAGTTAGACTCCGCCCGTATTTTTCTCTACGTCCATGGAATTAGATATATGAAGTATATTATATATCTGTAATTGTAATGGGTGCTAGAGTTGTATGACTATCATTATATAGCTTGGTATGTAAGAGGCTAACATATTGTAAATAGTTAGGTAGATGCAAAAGTGAAATAATGTTGTTAAATTAGTTGCCACATAGTTTTATATACTTAAGTGTAAGTAATTAAGGTGATATTGTTATTTGTCAGTTTTTCTTTTAATATAGTTAAATATTATATTATTATTATTCTATTTGATATCTGTTATAATTATTTATGTTATGTTTCTGATTAGCAGATATGTTAGTTTTTACATATAATTCCTTAAAAGGTATGTAGCTGTCATGACTGTGTCAATAAGAGTTAGCATCCAATAGTTTCGCTCCTTGTTTTGCTATTTGATGAACACTTTCTCTCTCTCTTCAACCTATCGAAGTCCTCTGCTGGACATAGGTCTCCCCAATTTAGCGCCAGATATCGCGGTCCTCCGCTTTCCTCATCCAGCCTCCACCAGCGACCTTTCGCAAGTCGTCGGTCCCTCGGTCCGGGCGTCCTACGCTACGCTTGCCAAGACGCGGTCTTCACTCCAGAACTCGTCTGAACATTTTAACTAAAAATTTTGTTATTAGGAAAATTTCACCGTGTATATTTCCTTAGGGTTTGTATAGTTTAACCTTCGACATGATTCTTTATTTATATACATATTTCTTAAATATTATTATATTGATATATCGCCTAAGATTGTGGACAATTTCAGTAATCATCTGTATATATAACTAATATATATAAGTAATGTTGATTGTTCCAAATATTTATGCATATTAAACAATAGTATTAAAATTAATATTAAATTATACACACAAATAATATTAAATTTTTTGTTATACAATAGGCATGATGTACAATAGGTCCTGAAATGGTAAGAACTATTTCATATTATTACAAATCTGGGTTAAATATAACGATGTGCTTACTCTCAGCTCGAAAACTCATGTTTTATGAATTTTATTAGTCTTCAAAGTTAGATGGGCAAGTCCATTTTTAAAGTACATTAATTGTCAAAAATTTGTTAAAAAAGTGTAACACATACAATTTAAAGCAACTGTTGCTATTAAACCGTTTTAGTAAACGCAACATTTAATATAGTTGTAGTACAAAATTCACAAACTACGGGTACAAATTATTGATGCATGACGTCATAACTAGGTAGCCATTTGTATGAAGCGTTTTTGGGAAAGTCCATTAATGTGTTTTTAGAATTGGAAAATCTCTATGAGTTTTAATGTTAACGGAGTATTTTTTTTTACCAATGTTTCTATTATTATGCGGTCCATCGATATAATAACAGAAAAAAAATTGTCATCATCCCTATTGTATTATTGACACAAAAAATATGTATTTGGTATGTTATTAAGTTTTTTGTATTATATGTTGAAAGGTAATAAAATAAAAGAAATCAAAGTATATATAAAATATATTGTAACTCGCTTATTATTATATCGTATGTATTTGTGTACTTACGGTATACTGATATTATGTAAGTCGTTATTTATTTTTATTTTAAATAGTACTGAATAAAACATTTGTAATTTAACCATTTTATTATTATTTTCCATTCCTAGATAGAGCTATGGGTATTGGAATTTAATTATATTGCAAGCAGGTGATTTTTTAAAATATTATATTCATTAAACTATATGGTGGTTTAATATATTAGCCCAATATTTTTGTGAACACTAAGGTATGGTTTGTATAATATTACCAGGTACCGTAAAACAGCTTTTATAAAATTTAACTTAGGCTTGTATCTGATACACTTATAAGCTTATTTATTTAACGTCTATTTCTCAATTTTAGTAAGTAAGTAAGAACATATTTATACAGTGAATCATTATAACAAGCTTCAGTATATAAAAAAAACACATTAAATAAAAAACCTTTTACTCAAAATTACGCTCCTCTTTATTAAATTTCAAAGTTTTTAAAGCCAGATCTTTTCTTTATTTTTCATTCCCAAAAAAACGCATAGACAGGAAACTTGAGAAACAGGTAAAAGTACAGAGCACTCGCGGTCGGTTTGGAATCCGAAAGAAGTGAATTTGTAACCCCATGCATTCCATACTATGCTCAGCCAGCATAGATATAACTAATATCAATTTATATGAGTAGGTATATTAATCAATTGGACAACCAGCCTTAACAGAGTAACATCTCTTAACAGAGTACAGGCCTGACCACACAGAATAACAATTGACAGATAGGGCTGTAATCTACCACGCAGGCAGAATGCGTATTGAGATCGTGAAAAATACCCTTCGTGTTATTTTTCCAGTTTGCTTATGGCATTGCAAGACGTAGCTGATTATTTGAAAGGAAAGCTTTTTTTATTTCTACTGACATGCACACAGCGCCATCTATTCCCAAACTAAGCATTTAGCCTATATTATGGGCATTAAACAACGGATAAACATACTTAAATATTTTTTTTGTAAATTTATACATATTATACATAGAAAACACCCAGACCATTACAAACAGACATGTTCATGCTTACAAATGTTTGTACTGCCCGCGGATCGAACCCGGAACTAGGGTTGTTGCGAACATTCGCATCAGTACCGCAAATGCGGAACTGCCGCATAGATTTGGACATCTGCATCTGCATCCGCATCCGCATTAATCAGTGCGGATGTGAATATCATGCAAGTAGCTACAAGAAAAAATTGGGCGAGCCCGCGAGCCGGTCGCACGTGGCAATGACCATTGGGAGCGATTAGTAGTAGTAGTTATAAGGAGCGACAGTAGGTGTTTAATATAAAAATAAGTACTTATGTTGATTTGAGTACAATAAAAATGAAAATAATTAAGTTATCATTGTTTTAATTCTTCATTAATAGATTTTATTTAAATAATATCTTAAACATCCGCATTCACGGATGTCAGCCTTCAAAACTCCGCATCCGCATTCGCATCCGCGAATGTCAGCCTTCAAAACTCCGCATTCGCATCCGCAGATGTGAAAAAATCAGCATCCGCAACATCCCTACCCAGAACCATTGGTGTAATAGCCAATGTTTCAACCACAGATTTCCCAATACAGGAGATGGGGCAAGCCGCGTTAAAAAGTGCGACAAATGTATGCTCAACGAGCATACACTGGCTATAGTTTACGCTCCGTGAGACGAATGAAGACGCACGAATTTTAGAAAAAATTACCGTTTTTTTTCCAAAATGCCATTCTGTGCAATTGTAACATGCCATCATCGCAGTGAATCAGTAAAATTTACCAAGAAATATAATATCTTTTCACAGGTAAGAATTGAAAAGTAATTGCGACACTGGGACTGCCTATAAACTTGGCGACTTGTCCAGTCTAATTGTTATTCGGATGTCTGTGGTCTCAACCATTACGCCAGATGGTTCGTCAATGACGATGCCGTCCTTCGGAGGGCATTCCGTTAATGTTAAAATGCGCTATTAGGTGGTCGTGCGTAGCACGGATGTCTTATCACAAAACATAATAGATGAATCTATTGTCTACGCGCCTGCTACGTTCGAGCGGATAGGATAGTTATTGTGTCGCAATGGTAAAAGTTTGCACTCTTCTGGTTTAGAGTAGGTTTTAAACCTGCGCACCTGCTAAGAGATTCAAAGGTTGTGCGTGAACTCGTCCAACCCGCACTGGGCCCGCGTGGACGACTAAGGCCTTTACAGCCTATACGGGTAGGCTCGTGCCCTTCGGTGGGGACGTTTAATGAGCAGATGATGAAGTAGAAGTGAGGGCTCGATGGCGTAGCGGCTAGTTCGCTCGGTAGTCGATTTCAAAAGTCAAGCGACTATCGCAATGATCGCTGTTGGATGGGTAACCGAAACATATTATCTCAAGTCCCTCTGTGTAATCGTTAAGTTGGTTCTGGCTATTATCTTACGATGGTAGTCATTAATATTTATTAATCTGCCGGCAGTGTTGCCAACTGCTAGCCATACCCGGTAGTAAAAAAGTTTCAAAATACATAGCTAAGGTACTGTTTTTTTATCCCAATAAGTAGTTTAATTCTCTGCCAATAGTGAAAAAGTAAGTTATACTCATTTTTGTACCAAAAGCAAGAGTATTTGGTATTCATTGAATTGTCGCCCCGTAACTTGGTAGGTTCTTTAATGACAAAAGACGTACTCGCCATGGCTTTTTCAAAATTACGACGTGGCTAAAAAGATCTTTATAACATATCTTTGATATGTTATAAAGGTCTTTCTATGTATAATATGTATATATTCACAAAAAAATATGTATATAAGTATGTAACCGTTGTTTATCACCCATAATACAGGCTTCACGCTAAACTTGGGACTAGATGGCGCTGTGTGAATGTCAGTGGATATATTTTTTTTATCTATTCGGGTTTTGTTTCTTAAAAATCGCTGTCTCTAGTTGAAATGAAAAGGAGCTAGAAAAAGGTAGCTAAAGAGTTTAGATACTGTTTTTCTATTGTAGCTGTCCATCATCAAAATATAGCTATCTACATCTAGCTATAAAGTAGCCAAGTTGGCAACAGTGTCTGTCGGCGTGGTTGGTTACGTACGGCTAAAACTCCCCATTCGAAATGTTTGGGAAGGCCTGTGCCCTGAAGAGCAACGTTATATGCTGATGATGATGTAATTATATTACCTCTGTCATTAGATGGTTCAGGACTGCTGAGGAGGGTCGGAGCGTATCCAGGTCGAAGCCATTTTGTGACGACGCGCTGCTCCAGGAAATCTTCATACTGGATACTTAGGTCTTGATTGAAGAGACACTTGGTTAAATATAAGGAAGATCTACGTTGTATTTTAACCAACAACTGATAGACAGTTATTATTCTCCGTCAATGCCGCACTGCGTCCGACACCCGAGACAACAGATGTTAGGTCTCTTATACCAGTAATTTCAATAGCTACAGTGTCGTAATCCCGAAACACAGAAATGCATAACATTCCTGTTTCACGGGACGATATCCGGCACTGCGGTGGTACCTACTAGACGACTCAGTACCGAGTCTACCACCTATATATGTGCATTGAACTTTACGTCTGTACTTAAGGGTAATAAGTAAACTATTGGTGACAGCAAAAAAAATTGTAGCATTTAAAAGTAGGTTTCTGTCGAACTACTTATATAATTAAATGTATTTATCAAAAGACTGAATACAATATTTGTGTTAGTTTTAAGATCACAAGTCAAAATTATGTAAATCTATTTTTGTAATAAATTCTTTAGACATTCCTTTAGTTTTTTCTTTATATTGAAGTGCTTGATGTTTGCCAATCTTATTGTAGGGATCCTTAACCCTTAAAGCTATTAAAAGCAATCCTTACTTACTTTCTTCGTTTTGAAACATACTTTTTTTCCTTTTAACCAAGACAAGTCAGTCAAGACACAGTTACCTCTTACGTACTTACTTCTTGCTTTTGAAAATTATTTTTTATTTTTCCTATTATCCATGATTATCCAATGCAAACAAGATTAAGTTAATGGCTAGATAATGTAAGCGTGTGTTTTAACTATTGAACCGCTGCTGACGGATTTATCCAACAAAAACAATACATTCTCTATTGTGTCTGGATCCTGACTTACCTCCATAAATGTAGGGAAAATAAATATTTTTTATTTCCAAATAAAAACAGCAAAAATTTTCTTCACTACATACGACTATTTCACGATTATATTTTGGCACAAATTTTAAACCGAAAATCGTAGTTTTTTCTGAGAATTTAAGGTTTTCAAATGTTCAAGCCATAATCCTCACCTCGCCTTTATACCTTGGGACCCTCTTGAGAACTTTTCTCAAATTTGGCGTACTAAATCAATTCGATAGACCTTACCGTTTGCGTGCACCAGAGGTGAGGATTACAGCTTGACGTTCAAGCTGTAATCCTCACCAACCTATAACTATAACTCCGAAACTAAAGTAGTACTACTTGTGCGACTATTTTAGGACTATTTTTCGTAGTTGACAAAATTCGTTTTTATTGAGATTTCAAATATGAGGATTACAGTTAGAAGCACACGATAGTTATTCTGTTAAAAAAAAAATTATTCTCATAGATTTAGAATAAGCGCGTTACGCTTGTCTATGGTTATTCTATTCTATGTGTACCTACCTAATGAGGTAGTACCTAAGTAGGAATGGTTACTTTTTAAGTTACACCAACATTGTAGCGTTCAGTAAACAAACTATAAATCAAGCATTCCTCGGCGACGTCGGAGGCGGGATAACATCGCGGCCTATCGATACAATCGATATTCCAATTAATTAAGCAAATATGCAACGCGTGCTTTTCGCTTTTTTACTTTCATTTGGATAGTTATTTGCGAGGCTGTTGTTGGTCCTAGACCTCTTTAATGAATGGCTTAGGGATGTTAAAAAATAATCGATTTTTCTTTTAATCGATTATTTACGTAAAATCGATTTTTTAAAATCGATTTTCAAAGTCATAATAATTGCTATGATTTTAGTTTTGAATTGTTATTTTTATTAATATTTTTTTATTGGAGGATTTTAAATAATAGAAAAAAATCGATTTTTTCGAAATAATCGATTATTTTTTTTACAAAAATCGATTATTGACAAATCGATTATTATTTAATTCAATAAAATCGATTTTTATTTAATCGATTCTTTTCCATTCATCTCACATCCCTAGAATGGCTTGGCGCGCATGTGATATAGTTGTTTAGCGCTTCCATGACAGCAGGATAAAAATAAATATCCACAGATAATACAGGCTCTTTAATTAAGGGATTCGTCTTCTATCTTTGAAGTAAAATAAAACAATGTGCGAGATATCAGCGAAATTTGCTTTTCATTTGAAAGACCTACTAATTGGCAAAGACTTTTCGAAGAAACGCGTTACTTAAAGAAGCTGCGGTGGACATTTGAACATTCTGATATTTTATACATAATCACATCGAATCACGTTCCAAATGAATAAAAAAATGTGATATTTCCTACACTTTGGTTTATATAAATTGGAAGTTAGGAAGCGTTTAACGAAATTGAGACATTATTTTTATGGTTCTTGGATTATTTAGTAAGATTTCTATCACATAGGATTAGGTACTACGCTGACGGCTCATCAGTAGGATAAGTGGTTCTCTCTCAACTGACCCCGAGTTAGCGAGACAATCTATGGCGTGCAAAGATTGGTTCCAGTATTCCGGTTCCCTTTGTTACCCTCTCGGAAAGTTTACCTCCTGGGCATGAGCTGTCGTGGCCGATGTGGAGATCTCTGAATAGGCTTCGGACGCCGACTGGCTGCAGCAAGGAAAATTTGGCTAGATGGGGTTTTTTGGGTGGTCAGTGATTGCCTTTGTGGTTCGGCCCAAACGATGGCCCATCTGACATCGTGCCCGGCGTGCCCTTCCAGCTGCACGCGGGAGGACCTAATGACAGCGTCAGATAATGCTGTCGCTGTGGCTGTTTTCTGGGCCGCTAAAATTTGAATGTGTGTTTGCCTTCGACACGCTAAGAAGGAGAAGTGGATCCAAAGTACCTACAGCAGTGAGGTCACAGGTTTGTATGTTGCTAACTTGTTTTAAAAGTTCATTAGGTTTCATCATCATCATCAGTCTAATCTTGTCTATTGTTGAACATAGGCCTCTCCAATAGCATGCATCTGTCCCCATTTTTCGATGCCAACAGCTACTGGCCGCTTTACTGATGTCATCACTCCATTTTGCCGGAGGTCGGACCACGCTATGCTTTCCAAGACGTGGTCTCCACTCCAGATCACGCTTACTTCAGTTAAGTTTAGATAAGTTTAATTAATAAAATCAAAACTTCTTCATTGAAATAAAAGCTTTTCTGCGTGTATAATTTATTCAAAATGAGCTTTTCAGATTGGTTTTTGAACCTAGTGTTCACTACAATTTAAACGTGCCTAGTCGTGCCTGTTACTCCGTGTCTAGGGTAGCCATCCGTATTATATTTTAGATTTTATAGTATCGTAATAAATTTGAGTTACATTGGAGCATATTTCGTCTCTCTCCTACACCATTTTACGCCAGGTATCCCGGTCCTCCATTTTCCACCAGCCTCCACCAGCGACTTATCGCAAGTCGTCGGCCCACCGCATCAGAGCATCCTACTCTGCGCTTGCCGAGACGCGATCTCCACTCCAGAACACGTCTAATATAAGGATGTTGAGAAATATAAATGGTAACTAAAACAATGATTTAAATAAATATGTACTCTCTATTTATTGTTTAAAATTCCCTGGTTGCCCTCCTACCGGGAGGGCAACTTCAAATCCCGCCACATGCCAATTTGTTTTCGAATTACATGTAGGTACGTTATCCGACGCTCTTACGGTGAAGGAAAACATCGTAAGGAAACCTGCGCACGCCTGCGAAGAGAATTAAAGGTTGTGTGTGAAGTCGTCCAATCCGGGCCCGAATCACCCTATACGGGTAGGCTCGTGTCCCTCGTCGGGGACGTGTTATGATGTGACTACAGACTACTGAGCTGATGATGTAACTACAGATGTGAGCAAATGGCTGAAAGCTATCTGCGTTCGCCATTTGCTCGGCGAAGCTTTAAAAGTAAAACTTTTGGTGTAATGGTTAAAGACGTCAGCCACTAAACCAAGTGTTCCGGGTTCGATCCCCGGGCAGTACAAAAATTTGTATACATGAACATGTTTCTTTGTATTAGTCTGGGTGTTTTCTGTGTTATCCATATTACAGGTACTAATGCTTAGTTTGGGGCTAGATTGCGCTGTGTGTATGTCAGCGGATATATAGTAGATATATAAAGACCATTTAAGAGCGTCGGTGGCTCAATGGTGTGGACTGCCGCCTTCCTACCAGGAGGGCTGAGGTTCAAATCCCGACACGTACTAATGTGTTTTCGAATTTTCGAAAATATATGTACGTTATCCGACGCTCTTACGGTGAAGGAAAACATCGTGAGGAAACCTTCATGCACGCCTGCGAAGAGATTCGAAGGTTGTGTGTGAAGTCGTCCAATCCGCACTGGGCCCGCGTGGACGACTAAGGCCTAATCACCATATACGGGTAGGCTCGTGCCCCTCGATGGGGACGTTTAATGAGCTGATGATGATGAAAGACCATTTGCGGCTAATAATAGCAGTAGTCAGATGGAAAACTAAAAAAGAAAATGGCAACCCTCGCCGTGACGGAAACGTCGCGCGACGTACACGACGGGGCGTGTAGAGCTCGACATGTAATTTCCTATGCACAGAGTGCCTTTTGATGAGACATTGCATTGATATAACTGAATGCATGCAGCGATGTTTCATAACTGGGACCTATATATGGGTCGAGCGTTCCAACCTTACGTGGTTGATATTCCATATATCTGCACAGCGCGCTATGGTGCCTCGTTCCTAATGCGCAGTGCAAAGGAATGGAACTCTTTGCCTCCTTATATGTTCCCCGATCATTACAACCTGGCCGTCTTCAAGGCAAGAGTGAATAGGCTGTTTCTAGGCAGGCATGATTCATCCTAGGCCGCATCATCACTTATCATCAGGTGAGATGGCGGTCAAATGTCTGCCTATAGAAGATAAAAAATAAATGTGTTTTCTGTGGTTTCATCTGAATAGTGTCTAATTATTTGATAAAATATTCTACTAGAACGATGATGACTGGGATGTTTCAATTTATAAGGGTACATAAGCATGGATTGGTGAAAGGTCGCTGGTGGAGGCTGGACGAGAAGAGCGTAGGACCGGGATATCTGGCGCAAAATGGGGGAGACCTATGTCCAGCAGTGGACTGCGATAGGTTTAATAGATAGAAGCATGGATATGAAAGGAGTGATGAAATATTTTAAAAGGAATTTCGCATATTAGCCTTAAGATCAAACCTCCGTGGTCTAGTGTGTTCAGAGTTGTTTAAGATCGCGGCAGGTCGTGGGTTCGGATCTCGCGGGTGTAACTTAATCACTGTGAAACTTTCCCAGTTTGAATAGAGCAGTGTAGATTACTCCTTGCGAAGGGGACGTTAAGTCTATATGCATAATCCGCATTGGGCCCGCGTGGTAGGTTAAGGCCCAAACTCCTCATAGCAATGCCGTAAAGGCCTGTTCCTATAGTGGGATGGGACGTAGGCTGATGATGATGGTTTAGTTACCTGCCATATTAAGCGGGCTCAATGATTCCAAGTAGTAAATAAATTCTCAGGTGAGCGTCGTGTACACTTGTAAAATCATCATCAGCTCATTAAACGTCCCCACCGAGGGGCACGAGCCTACCCGTATAGGGTGATTAGGCCTTAGTCGTCCACGCGGGCCCAGTGCGGATTGGACGACTTCATACACAACCTTCGAATCTTTTCGCAGGCGTGCATGAAGGTTTCCTCACGATGTTTTCCTTCACCGTAAGAGCGTCGGATAACGTACATATATTTTCAAAAATTCGAAAATACATTGGTACGTGTCGGGATTTGAACCTCATCCCTCCCGGTAGGAAGGCGACAGTCTACACCATTGAGCCACCGACGCTCTTGTAACATCATCATCAGCTCATTATACGTCCCTACAGAGGGGCACGACCCGTAAAGGGTGTATAGGCCGACTTCACGCACAACCTTTGAATTTCTTCGTAGCGTGGGCACGTTTTCTCATGATGTTTTCCTTCACTGTAAGAGTTTCGGATAAACGTACCTATATATAATTTTCGAAAATAGGTACCTTAGAAAACCCATATCTACGTGGCGGAATTTTAACCTGCACTCTCCAAATTGGAAGGCAACAGTCCAAACAAACCAATGAGCCACCTCTCTCTTCAACCTATCGCAGTCCACTGCTGGACATAGGTCTCCCCCATTTTGCGCCAGATATCCCGGTCCTCCGCTTTTCTCATCCAGCTCCCGCCAGCGACCTTCCGCAAGTCGTCGCTCCATCGGTCCGGGCGTCCTACGCTACGCTTGCCGAGACGCGGTCTCCACTCCAGAACTTGTCTGCTCCAACGGCCATCGGTTCTTCGACATACGTGACCAGCCCACTGCCACTTCAACTTGCTGATCCGTCGGGCTATGTCGGTAACTTTATGAGCCACCTACGCTCCTATAAAAACATAAAAGAAAATCTTACAATTACATAAAGAGATAAGTTAAACAGTGTATCCAAAAGAGCTTTCGAAAAAATACCATCTCCAATCAATGATGTTAAAAAGTATAGATTCGTGATATGCTCACAAAACAATCGAAAAAAGTGTTCCGAATGCAGCGACAGCACACATATTTCGAATGAGCGTACATTTACCTAAACAAAAGAGTACAAACTGTACTCTCTTCGGCGGTTCGTTTTTCAGACGCGGATGGCGTATCTACCTTTATATATAAAGAATATCATTATCCCCAATCTGTAAAATAGTCAATAATATCTGGGGTGAAACATCGTAAGGTTAAATAAAATATTTAGCCTGTCCGGACGACAAAGGTCGCGTCAAAATGTCACAACGGTTAAGTATTTTCGCAGTTGAAACATTTTCTCGTAAATTTCCTTTGGCAGGCTAACCTTAATAGAATTTGAAATACAAATTGGAACAGAGTTAGGAACGAGAAATAATGAAAATAATTTTATCCGACCGAAAGCCATCGGTCACGGTTATAAAATTGTCCAATTTCACCGTAACTTTGATGTGAGGGAAGGCCTGTGCCCTGCAGTGGGCTGTAATAAACTAGCGTGCAAGTAAATCGACTCAAGCCTCAAGTAAGCATAACAAGTGATATAACTAAAAAATGCCTTATTATACCTCTATATAATGTTTTACATAATTAAAAGCCTAGTAATTGAGCTTTAAAATGGTGTAAGTTGCATGAAAATCGATTCAGTAGTTTAGTAAAAAAGGTTAATGCTAATGATAATGTAAAAAATGTTGAAAATTCATACAATTTCACAGTATGGGGTTATTGTGTTTAAATGAAACAAAATGTGCGTAAGATAAAAAATTATTCGTGTCAATATTTGGTATTCCTCTCTAGCTCTGATCACTGCTCTCATGCGATTCTTCATCGACCTTATCAACTTTTTAATGGATGATTGTGGTATTCGACCCCACTCTTCTACCAACGCAGTCTTGAGCTCATTGATGTTTGTCGGAGCTGGATTCTCGCTCTAACTTTCCTTTTGAGCTCGTCCCATATGTGGCTCAATGGGATTTAATCGAGGCTGAGCGCTGGCCAATGCATAGTGTGAATTCCAACTTCGTTCAGGAAATCACGTGGGCCCGAGCAGTGTGACATCGGCATTGACATGCATCAGGATGAAATTTCCCCAATAAAGCCTTGATAAGGGACAACTTGATCCAGAAGAACATTTTCAATGTAACGATCACTGGTCAGACCTCCTCCCCGGCCTCCCCCAGGAACGAAAACAAGGTCCGTTTTGCCTTCTAAGGAAATTCCAGCCCACATCATGCAAGATCCGCCACCATATGCAACGGTTTCCACAAAGCAGCACTGTGAAAACCGTTCACCGGACGACGGTATACCCGACCTCTCCTGTCGCTGCCATGGAGACACATCCTCGTCTCATCTGTGAACAGGACTGACTGCCATTGCTCTATGCTCCAATCCAAATGTTCTCGAGCAAAGTGAAGGCGTGCTTGACGATGAGCTGTGGTCAACTTCGGGCCTGTAGCGGGTCTTTTCGGAGTAAGGTTAGCTTCTTTCAACCTTCTTCTAACTGTCCACTGACTGACAGCCACCCCGCGAACTTGACGTAGCTCCTGCTGCACGTCTACGCCGGTAAGGTGTCGATTTCGGAAAAAGGTCGAGACCAAAAACCGGTCGTCACGCTCCGAGGTGCACCGGCGTCCGCTGGTATTAGGCCTCCGAGTGAAGGCACCAGTCTCTTGAAACCTTCTGTATACTCTCGAGACAGCGGACTGACTCATATTCAAACGACGAGCGACTTCTCGCTGGTTCAACCCTTCTTGCAACAGGGCAACGACTTGAGCGCCTTCTTCAGGTGTTGTAGCCATAATTTTCTTCAAATGACGGCTTTAATTTGCAGAGATGTGTTCAGGTCAACGTCTAATGAGCGACTGATAAGAAAAAAACGATTACAGGGGGCTTTATAGGGGGTTGTGTCGCGCAAGTTCTGAATAGAGCGCGGAGCAGTTTACGGGAGGTTGCGTTCAGATGCATTCTAAGTACAAGTGTTTATTTAAATTACTGATATTATGCTACCATTTGAAAGCCTAATTACTAGGCTTTAATTATGTAAAACATTATATAGAGGTAAAATAAGTCATTTTTTAGTTATATCACTTTTTATGCGCACTTGAGGCTTGAGTCGATTTACTTGCACGCGAGAGTAGATTGATTACATTTTGCACTAATATAGCAAATCAAATGAAGTTATAATAATAACAAAGTTTAAATATGTCTACCGGTAATGTGACTACCCACAATGTACACTGTAAGTTAGCTACAATACCGAGGGTTCCAGGTTTGAGCCCCGGGCAATACAAACATTTGTGTTCATGAAAATGTACGACTGTATTGGTCTTGGTGTTACTATGTATAATATGTTTTATATAAAAAAATATCCGTTATATTTATCCGTTGTTAAGGGTGCTAAGTAATTGTGCTCGTACGAATTAGTTTATTAAATTTGAATAGATGGCGTTGTGGGAATACTAACAATGATAAATAAACACACACACTCAGCGCCATCTAGCCCCATGTTAAGCGTGAAGCTTGTATTATGGGTACTAAACAGCTGATAAACATATATTTTTGTAACATACATATTATACATAGAAAACAACCAGACCATTACAAACAGATATGTTCATGCACACAAATGTTTGTACTGCCCGGGGACCGAACCCGGAACCCTTGGTGTTGCAGTCGACGTCTCAACCACAACACCATATGGGTCGTCAAAGTATTCATCTATATAATGAGAAAAATAAAGATTATTATTATTATAAATAAGAGCCTCGATCGCCTTCAACTGCTGCAAGTGTAGAAAAAGATCTGGTAACAAACAGTAGATTGATTTAACAGACGATAATAAACGTCCAAGTACCTTAAACCGGCGGGATAATACCAATAACCTTTGTACATTTACACCCTTAAAGTGCGGGAGAGATAATGTCGAGCGGTTTGGGATCGGAACCCCTGTTATCTCGGTGTAGGGCTGTCACGCACAGTATTAATAATTTGGATTAAAATTTATATAAATATCCACTGACATTCACACAGCGCCATCTAGCCCCAAGTTAGACGTGTAACTTGTAGTGTGGACAATATACAACGGATAAACGTATATATATTTTTAACTACTTACATATCGTACACATAAACATCCAGACCAATACAATCAGGCATGTTCATTGCACACAAATGATTGTACTGCCCGGGGATCGAACCTTGGTGTAGCAGACGACGTCTCAACAATTACACTAAATGGGTCGTCAATTAAATATACTATCGCGATGCCGCCATTTTTTCTTTATTTATAAGTTTTGTTTTTATTAAGTAGGTAATCAGACTGACGCACAATCAGGCCCCCTGAAGAATCAGTCTGGTGCAGTATCAGATTTCTAAACTCTTTCAAAACAAAATGTACCAAAAGTTCCGGGTTCGTTCCCAATATAAACACATACAAGCATTTTTGTTTATGTTTAAGGTATTTTTTATATAGTTGTCCTAATCATGAATTATAAAATGAGTAAATGATTATGTTTATCCGTAGTTACTATAAACAATAGATTTCATTCAAAATCTGTGCTTTAAACAAACATAGTAGTACACTTTAACTAAATTAGATCTGCCGCCATCTGCGTTGTACGTTTGTATGTGGTTATATTATTTTATTAAGGTAGCCAGCCCTAGTCACTCCAAAGACCCTTTATATTTGCGTGTCAAAATTTCGTCTCGCGCATGCGCTGGTCTCTCGTACTCAGCTGTCAAATGCCATAAACCCGCAGGGCTCGGCCGTCTACTGCAATCTCTTGAAATGTTTTTAGGTTAAAATTAATAATATTATCAATAAAAACCTAGTGTTTTACGCTATAGCACCTGTGTTGTTGTGCCTAACTTGTGTGATGTAAATTTCTTTGATTGACGGCTCAGTTTTTTTTTAAATAGTGACATTTCTATAGATTATAGTTTAGCAGTGATTTGTTGTAAATTAATCGTGCAAATAGTGTTGTGATTGTATACGGAACCGTAAAACATATTTGCAGCAGTGGTATAAGGTAAGTCAAGATTACATTCATGTTTTAAACACTCTATACACATAATGGTTAATAGAAATAATTGGCTGTCAATTGTCATACAATCAATTGGCGAATTTGTATTAGAGTTGATGCTGATAAGGGATGATATTTTCAAGTAACTACTCTTAGAGGTATAGTATATATTATTTTATCTGTGGTAACATGCATGGTTAAACATAAATAACAAATAAACATTTCGTAATTGAACTGAAAGGGGGTCTACTCGCGCAGAACAACATAAGGAAGTCCTGATGCTGGTCTCCCGTAGACGTCATACTTTGTCTTTTTACACTACTTGACCGTTTTTACTAAATTCATTGGGCAACTTCAGTAAGATTATAAACTGCCCAAATTGGATGAGTGACCGGACAAGTTTAATTCAATTTATAGCTTTCACCTTATTGGATTTTATTTGCAGACCTAGTTTAGGTACTTTACTGAAATATGTGTGTGTAAACCATGTGTAAAATCACTAAAATTCATGATATTGATGTACAGGTGTTATATGGAACGTTTTATATACTATTGCATAAATTGCGTCGGTGGCTCATTGGTGTTGCCTTCCGATCTGGAGGATGCAGGTTCATATCCTGTCATGTACGAATGTGCTTTCGAATTTTTAAAATTATTTGTACTTATCCGACGCTCGACGACTAAGGCCTATACACTCTTGACGGGTAGACTCGTACCCCTCGGTGGGGACGTTTGGCATGCGGGTTGGAGATAGCTTTAGTAGTAGGTTAAGGTTAGTAAGGTACCTAACCTTTAAAGGGTTATTTTGTTATGTAGTTTTACGCCAAATTTAAGGCTGTGTTCTGAGATTTCTTGATTTATCTGTGAGTGATATTTAGCTTTTATGTTCTCATACTTCCTCTTCATACTTCATACTTCTTCTTCATACTTAGATAGAAAAACCATGTTTAAATAATACCACCAGAGGTAAGCAAACCATGAACTCGCCACTCGTTGTACGTGCTCTACAAAGGTGTTAGACAAAACAATCCCTCAGGCCTGATTTATACCGGCGCGTACCTTTTCAAAATGATTGTTTACATTTTTTTTTCGCTTATGGTGAACTTTACCGCCGCGAGGTGGCACGTTCGTAGCTTTAACAAAGGTCGGCGTTTAGGGGTCGGATTAAAAGAGCAGGGATACTAAAACCATGCTTTGGCGCGAATGGATCGGTTTTCATCATCATCATATAATGTCCCCACCGAGGGCACGAGTCTACCCGTAAAAGGTGTACTGGCTTTAGTCGTCAACGCGGGCCCAGTGCGCGTTGGACGACTTCACGCACAACCTTTGAATCTCTTCGCAGGCGTGCGCAGGTTTCCTCAGTTTTCCTTCACCGTAAGGGCATCGGATAACGTACATATATTTTCGAAAATTCGAAAACACATTGTTACGTGGCGGGATTTGAACTTTAGCCCTCCCGGTAGGCGGGCAACAGTCCACACCATTGATTCACCGACGCATCATCATCAGCTCATTATAATGTTCCCACCGAGGGCAAGAGCTTACTCGTTAAGGGTGTATAGGCCTTAGTTGTCCACGCGGGCTTAGTGCGGATTGCCTAACTTCACGCATAACCTTTGAATCTCTTCCTAAGCGTGCGCAGTTATCCTCAGTAGTTGATGATGAATTTCGACATCAGTAAACATAGTTTTTATACGGAACCATGAATGCTTTATAGACTATATATCTCATGAGCAGGTAGACGTGTAGTCTCCCCGGGGCGTCACCTTTGTCGACTTTTGTTCGCTGAATGTACCTGCCCCGGTTGCCCGTTTAAGTTTATAGCAAAATACCATTTAAGTATGTGGGCTTTTATAAGTAACTTTTATTTAGGTATTTGATATCCTTCCTTCTTTCCTATTTTATTAAGGTTATCGATAATTTCACTTCTAAAATATTTATTGTCTCCTAGTACTTTGCAGAACAATGATTTTCATATTGTCAGTTTTGAGTAGTAGCTATCTGAATATTTTTGCATTGTAAAATAAAATCCTGTGGTTCGATAAAAGACGAAAACAAAATCAAAATTGTGGAGATAGACCACTTTCTGGGCCGACTGCACTTTCTTTATATTTTCCGTCAGTTTTCTAGTTGCCGGTTAAATGTGGAATATTTTTTACAAACTGGTAGAAAGTGGAAAAAATATTCACCGGTAAAAAATTGTTGCTTGAATGAGGAAGTATGGGTACTTTTTAACTAGTTTGTACAATAAATTATCATTTATCTCGTACAATGAATTGTCATATAACTTATTCGAGTAATATTGTATGAGTCGAAATAGGTATCTGTATTACTTTTAAGTTGGTAAATCAATTTTAGTAAGTGAGTACTAATTTAACTTTTGTGAAAAATATACTAATCCAAAAAGTACTGTTAAGTATATGAAAAACATTTTATTTCTATTTTTTTAATAATAATATGTAATTGAAAAGATTAAAAAAATCAAAAATATACATCGCGACCCTGCCAGGATTCGAACCTGGAATCTTCTGATCCGTAGTCAGACGCGTTATCCGTTGCGCCACAGGGCCGATGATGTGGCAGTCGAATTTATGCTTCAAATAACCTTTTGCGCTATTAGGCGGTAACATTTTTTTGTGCTAAGTTTTTATTCAATCTTATTGACAATCAATGTTTGTGTTGACATTTCTTATTATTTTTGATAATTTTATTCTTCTGGTTTAGGTTTTTTTAGGTGTCCATATTCTATCTTCAACCTATTGCAGTCCGCAGCTGGACATAGGTCTCCCCCATTTTGCGCCAGACATCCCGATCCTCCGCTTTTCTCATCCAGCTTCCACCAGCGACCTTTCGGTGTCCATATTACTTATAGATTACTATAATTAAAGTTGACAGGTAGGTACCGTAATTACATATGTGGGTCATTCTATGTTAAGAGGTACTTTCGATGGGCAGGACAAAAAAATATGTTTTTTTTATACTTACTTCCTAATTAACCTATTCATTGCTTAAAACTAAATGTTTCCTACATGCCCACTTAAATTTATTACAGCAATGTACGTAATTTAGTCACAATAAGTTCTAATATAAGTAAAAAGTCACTCCCCTGGTCTGTCCCCAAACCGACTTTATTTATAAACCAGTGATTATGAATGTATCAAAATTCAATAATTACTTTTCATCGTTAATTTTATACAGAACAATAACTTAGTCACAGTGTCTTATAAGTAAATTTAGTTATATTCCAATTTTTAAATAATATCAACGTCGAAATTTGTCCTTCGTCTTTCGTGTCTCGTCCCCTGGCTTTTGTTTTAGTTCAAAAATCAGTTTTGTTTTGCTAGTTTTTGGAAGTTGTGACCTTGAGTGCATAGGATGTAACGTGAAGCTAGCAGGAAGCGGCGCGTGAGCCGACTGCGCAGCCATTTTAACGGCCATGTTAGTCACGCCGCTCGCTGGGTGTAGAACTGTTGAGTGAATGCAGTCTTTCCTCTGGTAAGTTTTATTTGGCAATTATTTGTTAAAATAACAATATTAACTTAAATATTCACTATGAATAGTGTGTACATTGTTACATTTGATTGTGAATTGCGTGTGAGAAATACTTTTACGACTATTTTAGATATTAATCGAAAATGTATCTCCTCTGGCGTATTTCCCCTGGCTCTTTAGATGGCAGGGGAGATACTTAATGGCCAGGGGAGATACATTTGTATGCGTTTTCATGAATAGTTCTACATTTTTCTCTGATTTTTATTTGGCTTTATGTATATCTTAGCTTTACAATTTAATATGACTTTTTTACAGACAAAATGGCACCTAGAAAAAAAATGACGCGCGAAGAAAGGCTCGAAAAAAAAGGATAGCAGAACGATTATGATACCAAAGAATTATAAATGACAAAGATATGTACGCTCTACAAAAAGTCAAGGAAAGGGAAAAGTATGAAAAGAAGAAAGAAAAAGGAGTTATTAAGACAGTCAAGCAAATGACTCCCAGAGAGCACCGGAAGGCTAGAAAAGTATGTAGAGAAAAAGAAAAATTCGTAGACGTCGTTTAGCACTTCAAGATATAAGCAATGCTCCTGAAACACCACCAGGTTCGGATAATGAAGACCGACCACCCCCTCAAAATATGAACATGCGAGCACAGGCAGCACAGCAAAAGTCAATACGAGCAAGAAAAGAAACCTAATAAGAAAACAAAAGGCTGAATAAACTTAGCTCAACTTAGGTCTGCAGAACTGCAGATAGATTAGTTGCGAGTGGGACCGATATTTTATCAATAGATGACTTAGCCAAAGCCCTTGAGAAAACCTGCCCAAATATTAAAATTTTCACCGTAGATGATGCAGACATATCTGAAAAAGCAGCAAAATTAGGTTCTACTGAAGGTATAAAGACTTTTTCAGGCAAGTTACCGGTTGCGTATTTATACCTAATTGCCTGACATTGAAAAGTTTGAGCTGCTTCTGTGACCCAGAGTTATGTCGTCATTTTCAATTGGGTTCTTTGGATTATCCACAAACACGTCCTAAATTTCGTCTACGTGTTGATGACATATACGGTGCTAGTGATTCAGAAGATGAACCACTTATCAATTTCATATCTCAAGAACACAGGAAGAAGTCTCAAGAAACACTACAGCATTCTGTACCTACCAGTATTAAAACCAATCTGCACAAAGATGATTCAAAGATTTCAACATCTGAAAAGGAAACATTCTGCAACGGGGACTTTGTACTGGTTAAACTTCAGGATACAAAAACAGAATATCGTTACGTTGCAATGTGCACAGGTGTTGAAGAAGATGATGAACTTCAAGTTATATTTTGTAAAATCTGTGATGAAACTGGAAAAAAGTTCAGAATTAATGATGACGATATTTCTTTCATCACCTGGGATCAGGTTTTAAAAAAACTCTCCTCCCCTAACATAAAATGAGAGGCAGCGTATTTTTTATGAATTTAATGAATCTATTGATGTCTTTGAACGCGGGTTTAGAAAAAATTTTTTTAGTTACCTTTTAATTAAAATGTTTTATAGTTAAGTACAAGGAGTTTAATACTGTTACTCAGAGAAGTTTTTGTTTCTTTTTATTTCATTATTGACTATTGATAGTAAAGTTATATATATTTTTGTTGTGTTGGAAAGGAAAAGTAAGAACCTTCTTATTTTTGTACCTAGTGCTTAAGAATATTTAATTTTATAAACAAAGACTGCTAAGAAATGAAGTCTGATTATAAATAAGTCATAATTAAAATAAAAATAAATAAATAAAGTTGATTCTTAAAAATAACCCTGTTTTAATATGTCTATGTTCTCTTCCCTGTCCATAAAGTATCCTCCCCTGTGCATCTTGTCTCTACCCTGTACTGAGTATTTACCCTGGTCACTTATAAATCGAGATAAACCAATAAATTGACTTGCTACTTTGTAAACTTTTTAACTTAATAGTTACCATAAAAAAAATGTATACTTAAGTCAAAATATTAAAAAAAATACCATGCGTCACTCATACAACATTTACTCTTAACTTAGAATGACCCAGTAAT
>PQWD01000150.1:0-58490 GCA_019425675.1 Leucinodes orbonalis
GTTCACAATTGATTTAGAGCTTTAGGGTGTTCGGGAGGGGTGATAATGGTTTGTACATAGGTGGTGGTGTAATAAACGATAAGAGATGCCCCTGACCCAGTGGCGGGAGTTATCTGAAGACGCGTATCGCAGGTCAGCGCCGGTCGCGCTACTCTTCGGTGCACGGACCAAAATCGTGGAAACTTACACAATATTGATCTAATGATGTTTAATAGCGAACACAAGCTTTGATGCCACAACATTGTTGCTTTGCAATATAGAGCAACATAGTTAACAATGCAAACAGTAATATTCTTAAAATATACATTACTTATAATTTATCTAGTGTTTGTATAAAAGATATGCACATCATCATCGCTTCTGAACAAAGGCCTCCCCTAGCCTAGAGTGGACCAAACCATGTTTTCCACGCGGACCGATCCCTAGCAGTTGGCATCCATCTGCTACCCGCCACGCTGAAAGAAAGAAAACCGGCCATCGTTCTACGTACTTGTAGCAATGCACACTTCATTTTTTGGTACGTTCAAAAAGATATGATTTACTAATAAAAAAAAGTAATATATAAACTTCCACGTAAGGCGAAAAGAAGCGTAGGCGGGCCGCAACTAGATGATGTCCACTAGTCTCCTGGCGATCGGTCCGCGAGGAAATATATAATACGGTACTAAACTTAAAAAACAGCAACGTATTTCATATACGACAATATATTCCATAAATCAATCCCAGTGCGAATAGCCACCCCCTGCTACCCGCTGTATTAACTCAACTAACCTGACAAATTCCCGCCAGGGGTGTGTTAACAGGTGTATTTGCGTGACACTTTTTAATACATTAATACTGGGTCGGGACCGCCTGGGGAAGGGGGAGGGAGGAGGGACAAGATACTAGATATACTACAAATGTTAAGAAGACATTTATGTACTTAAGCAAGGATAAACGTGTAAAAATAAACAATGTTTCAAACACTAGTCGTCATATCCAATTTAAATGTTTTTAGAGTAGACCTTATTATAATATATTAGTCACAGGTTTTGATGTGTATAACAGTTCTAATCGTGGGAGTAACACCTAACATAACCGTTTCATAGAAACGGTTAAGGGCTATAGAGCACGTTCGGAAATCTTGGACTTAATAAAAAAAGTCTCCATACTCAATACTCAATTTTTTATTGCATTCCATAGTATTTTCACGGTGGACTTACAAATAATAAAGGACCTTATGGACCCTGTCGGGCACAACAACAATGTAGGAGAGAGGAGGAGGCTGGATTCTGACAATACAATTTACTTTATCAATCTGTGTGCTTTCTGCTCCAGTGAGCTTTCTGCTAACTACGTTTTCTAGGTGGTGAACTCGGTACCGATTCGTCTTGGTAGATACCAACGCAAAGCCAAATACCGTCCCGTAAAGTTTGCACTTCGCTTTCGTGATGAATGCACTGTAGCTAGTAAAATTACCGGATACGTGGGACTTCCCAACATTACATGAACTATACATGAACGCTATGGAGTTTATGTTTATTATTGAGCTTCTTATGATTAAATAAGAAAAAATATAAATATATTTTTTTCGTAAATTCATACATGTTCATGCACCCAAATGTTTGTACTATCCGAGGAACCCGTAAAACCCTTGGTATATAAGAGCCGACATCTCAACTATTTTAATAGGAATGGAATAATATGTAATAATCGACGTCTTTGGTCGTTGATATTTGATAACTTAAGTAGACATATCATTTGGTGTAATGTGTTTATTTTTATTAGGTTTTACTAATTGATTGTTATTAGTACTAAACATAAACGAGGTAGGGAAGCGATTATTAACTCATTAGTTAAGAAGACAAACAATTAATCTTGCTGACGACTGCATAGCGGCATCGGGCGTCGATGTGCTAACTCGTTATTGGAATAGAAGCCGTTGTAAATCAATCACTATTATAAGAATAATAATAAAATCAATCACACTTGGTAGCATCACTATTCTGGAAATCATGTTCAATGTCGAAATTTCAATTCATTCGTAAGAAAATCGAAATCTTTGGCGGGCGAAGGTCACCTTGTTTTTAATCAGAACAAACCTATAATTAATGCACAACTTTCTGACGATATTTTTACAAACAGTTGTCATATATTTAAAATAATGCTGTTCCTCAATGGACTACGTTTTAATTCAATGTTAATATTACAAAGTAAGCATTATTTACATATGGTACTTATGTAAACTTACCGACATGCTAGTCGGCCTCGTCAGAAAGTTGGAGTTAGGTCAAACTACAAAATAGAGGAAGCTGAAACCCAGAAGAGACCACATTCACCACGTCAAGCATACTATAATTATCGATGACATGCGAAGCCTGGTAGATTTTAAATTAGGAAAGCGGAGGAAAAGTATGTTTGAAGCACTAAGGGGCGGGGCGATAACTACAGCTAGAAGCTACAGTATATGATTTGTATTAAATAGGTACAAATTGGGATCCTGACAATCATCTACCGAATATTCTTTGAAATAAACAATATAACTGTTAAGTGTACATTGAGAATATATAAGTATTTTTCTATAAGCTACTAACTGGCATAGCTCGAGCTTCTCGTGTCATATACGTTAATGATCAGATAGTTACTTAAATATATACGAGTATTCGTATTTGTATATATTATTCTGTGTAATAAACATCGGAATATACAATTGTGTATTGGGAAATCTGTGTATTATTAGTATTATTCCGTTATATATGATATAAGATTTCCAACAAAAGCTTGAATGAATGCAAAGAAGTTTAAGATCGCGAGAAACCATCAATACATCGTCCCGGATATTTTTATTAAGGGCACCCATCATTTATGCGTTTACCTGAACTGGGGCAACCGGAATCACTGCATATAAATATCTGTTACACTCCGATGTTCTGGCACGCTACCTGCGACTCCTCAGCGGTTGATTACGAAAAATTATGCTAAATGAAAAAGCTGCTTAAATTGCAAATGGCGCTTGTCCCTTTTCTAAAACTGTCGTGTTTCTATGTTAACTGTTTATTTTGCAAGCGCGTCGTAGGTTGCGGGCGCGGTTGCTTCATATTCAGCGACCGATTTGGGTTTTAAAACCGCGTTAAAATTGTAAATGGTAATCGGCGCGTACCGCTCCTATGGTAAACATCATGTGCTGACGTCGGGCGAGCGCGCGGCCGCACTTCGTGCTGCACTGTCGCCCCGTGGCCCTTTTGCGCATTATTTTCAAGAAAACCGACTTTATCCATTTGTGTATAAAATTGTTGAAGGTTCTAGCCTATACCTTTAGCAACTAGCAAACTTCACCTGTCCATTGCATTCACGCTACCCACAGCACAAGAAAGACAAGCGGTCTACAGCCGTCCGAAATTCCTCAATGAGGACAGTCGTTTACTTAAAAGTTCTTGAGCTTATCATCAGCATCTTATCAGTCACTAGTGGGCAGGCTTCATTTTATGATTATCAAGTATGATGATGAATTATTAAATAAGAATGTCTTCTTAGTCCTATTATTTAAGTTTAAAACTACTTAGACAGTTTGGATCTCTGCTTAAGCTGCTTTTAATTAATACCTACTCGAGACTCTTTAAATAGGTGTGTTTGTTCTATGGCATAGAGTCTAGGACGATCGCACAATTCAGCAACTTATGCAATGATAGGTTATTGGATGAATGCCGAAACATATTATGACGATCTCCTAGTGCTAAGGAAGGTAACATATGGTATGATTCACGACCACCAATGGCGACCTTCTGAGCAAGATATGGACTATTTTAATCATAGTGAAACAATAGAATTAAAAATGACATCAGCGTAAAAAAATACATTTTTTTCTTCCGTCGCCCGCATCTGTAATGGTAGGCTACAGCGCAGTGGTCATCTATCGTGAATCCTACAACACCTGCAGCCATTTTAGCATGGAAGTAGTTTCCCCATAGCCATGATACGTAGGAAGGTATCTGCCGAGCAGTGGCAAGTCATGAGCGTAGCCAGTCTTGGGCTCAGGGTGTGGCAATAGTGAATTTTATAGATTACTTTATAAGTACACAATGTCAGACAATGCCACCATATTGAAGTGGTCCGGAAATACACATGACACGATTGGCATTCCTCGCCGGTGCATAGAATACCTCACACAAACAGGTTCTGGTCGAGTAACGTTCGCACGCGGACGGCCTTGGCGAAGCCACCACGTCCACGCTTTAATCAATTACATATTTTCTGCCTCTGCTACATTTCTTTAATTAATAAGATTTTTTCTACCTCCTGAATCTATCTATCTATTCAACCTATCGCAGTCCACTGCTAACATAGGTCTCCCCCCATTTTGCGCCAGATATCCCGGTCCTCCGCTTTTCTCATCCAGCCTCCGCTAAAATACTATACTTGAATTATTGAGTACTTATAATGGAGGTGTGTCAGTCTACTTGATAGTTGGTGATACTAGGTCAGAAACCGAACAGATGGCCGGAACAGGTGTTCCACTCCTGCAAAACTCAATTCTAGCAGCAGGGGCAAAATTAAGGAATAATGTCTATGCCGAATAAATGGATGTTGAACGTTATGCTTATTAAATACTTGATGTTAAGCTAGAAATGGAATACGCCTATCAAGGATCCAGCTATTCGGCAGATACTAAAGTAACCTTAGAAATCTGCTCAAGAACATTGTACGTTAGACACATATAAAATAGATATGGGGCACATGATACGTTGCGATTCGTCATTATGTACCTGACATTGATTGACTAACAAAACACTAAGCTAAGCATTTCTCCCATGCAAGTGATACCTAACTGGTGCTCTTCTGGGATCGTATTTCATTAATAGTGTATAAAGATTTGATTTTTAAATACCTTTGAAATGTCAATAAAATGTTTAAATAAATGAATTTAATTGCTCTACAAGTGTCCCATCACTAGCCGCGCCGGTCCCGGCCGCTTTGACTTTCAAATGTGCGCACCCCAATTCAAGTTCAATGTTAACCTCCAATATATAACAGCAAAAAATACTGTACTTTAAACGCGCATTAGCATCCCGTGTTTTATTCAGGAGCGTGCGTCCGCGCACTCTTCAATATCATTCCTCAGGTAACTTCAATAAATAAGTTTTTCTGTCACTTATACAGTATAAGGTCTCTACACAGTACTTTCCGGTTCAGTTTCTTTCCGGCTTTTCTCGAAGATCATACATTTCCGAACCGGTGGTAGAGTTATGAAAAAATACATATGAATAATAATAATTGACAATTCAAAAGTATGTGTAAAAGATGTATTGGAATGAAGATATTTTTAATTTTGAGTTAACTTATATATGGAAGCTGTACCTATCATTGTACAATAGATGCATTTTTTTAAAGGAGTTACTTCTTAGCTTGATTTTTATCAGTAGATAACTACTGAACCTGGTACGAGTAGCTTAAATTGAACATTTTATGATTATTTAATTGATATGGAACCATACCAATCCCATTGAGCGAGGACAGAAGAACTGCCCAAGGCACTGACAATGTTAACATAAATGCTGATAATTATTTAAGTATAAATAAATTTAAGTAGAGCTTATCAAACACAGTGTTTGTCAAGAAATGTAGGTATGTATGTAGATAGAATATGAAAATAGGAAATAATGTAATAACCATTTCTAAATTTGTGCTGTTATATTTATTTGAAAAAGATACTTCATTATTAACGATAGGTACATTTTTTTTTGTCTCAGGGTAGAATACCTACAAAAACATAGGCAGAATGAAAGAGCACTGCCACTGCACTGCACTGGTTATCTGCTGAATATTTTGTGGCCTTAAGTCGCCTCTTACAACATCTGCAGGAAGAGTAGGAGTGGCGACAATTGTATTCTAATCTGCCTTTTACTAGGTGGTGGACTCGATACTGAATAGTCTAGGTAGGTACCACCGCAGTGCCAGATATCGTACCGTGAAAGTAGAGTGCTATACACTTCTGTGTTTCGGGATGAGGGTAGTGTAGCCAGTACAATTACCGGGTATAAGAGACCTAACATCTGTTGTCTCTGGTGTCGGGCGCAGTGCGGCATTGATGGAGAATAATAACTGTCTCTCAGTTGCTGGTCTCCATCAATGCCGCTCTTTTATGGTTAAGCGTATCACTTACCATCAGCGTCCTGACCGTCCTGTACACTTTATAACATAAAAAAATCACACGGCAAATTACATTACAATTTATTGACCCAATTATTTATGCATAAATATATACGACAATATATATAACTAAGTAGACATGACGACACCAACCACAAATCGGGAACAATGACTACATATCCGGGTTCAGGTTCAGCTCCAAGTCTAAGTCCATACTGATAAGGGACATACACGTTTAAATGAACATTAAAGAAGTTTAATCATATGGATAAAGCTGATTGCAAAAATATTTTCCTCGTTATATAATTACCATATGAAACGTGTTCTGTTATATTTTTGTGGATGAAGATTTTTAATTATTGTGCAATCAATACAATTTTATTGCTCTTAGGTTTTGATTTTATTTGCTGATGGGATTTCGTATTTAATTGAAAAGTATTTGGCTGCAGATTTGATGACAAAAGGTGCGATATGTGTAGATCATGAATCCTTTCAATTAAAAAGTTGAATAATCCAAGCACAGACAGTCCTAGCGATCTCCCCTGAAGCGTGATTAAATTTATCATTATCATTAGCTCACATACCGTCCTCACCGAGGGACAAGAGCCTACCCGAAAAGGGTGTATAGGCCTTAGTCGTCCATACGGGCCCAGTGCCAATTGGCCGTCTTCACGCACCACCTTTGGATCTCTTCGTAGGCGTGCACAGGTTTCCTATGTTTCCCTTCACCATAATAGCGTGGGATAAACGTACATATAGTTTCGAAATTACATTGATATGTGGCGGAAGTCGAACCTGCGACCTCACGATCGGAAGGTAACAGTACTCACCACTGAGCCACCAACATTAAAAGTTCTTATCAAGATAAACACCATTAATTTTATATCCAAACAATATCGAAGCAAAGTCCTTTACGTCAAATATTAATTCCGTGGGAAACGAGTCAATTTAAGCCAAATGTCCAGGGGGTTTTGAAGTTGATGTCCTTACTATCCCGGTTGTATGTGGGGGTGAGGGGGTGGAGGGGAGGGGAGGGGGGGGGATGCCGGGCCCACCTGTGGCGCGCCCCATGTTTGCGCGCCCTGTTGGCTTTGCGCGACCCACATACTATGCTAACTACATTATTTTTGATCATCCTTGCTCGAATAAATACTGAGCTATGGCATAGTTTTGTTAAAGAAATACTGATCGGAAATTTCATGTGTTCCAAACAAATTTATCATTTTTAGCTGTAGCAAATCGGAACACAATACGAATTTTATTATCAGACTTCTCCGGGACATGCCGTGACAGACAGACGAATCTGCTCAAGGAGTACATTGATGAATCATACTGGGCATTCTTTTTTTGAATTGTATTCAGTCAAATGAATCCAATAAATAATAATCACATATTATCCCAATATTTAAGTCCTGCTAACAGATTCGTCAGATTCCCACCCCGTCGGCTTGGAACACAGCTACTGGTACTAAAATTGAAACTGCTGAGGCAAAACTATTGAAAGCAGAATATACCTAGGACGTGGGTGTATCTATCACCTGTTGAGGTTTACGAGTCTATGCGGTCGCTAGGGCGGGCGTGACGGGCAGTGTTGTCACCTTAGTTTTAGAAAAAGGGCTTTTTGAGAAGTAAAATGGTCTTGATGGGTTAGATTGTGCATCTTAAGATTTTCTGTTTTAAAAATGCTGTAGTAATCATGTCATGAAGCCGTTATTTTTTTACGTTGTCTTCAAAAACGTCATCATGACCGATGCGATAGCAAAAAATACTTGTTGCACGTCGAAAACTTCATAATTTGGTAATATTTTCAAGACAGTGATACGTATATATACGTATATGTACGTTATCCGACGCTCTTACGGTGAAGGAAAACATCGTGAGGAAACCTTCATGCACGCCTGCGAAGAGATTCAAAGGTTGTGTGTGAAGTCGTCCAATCCGCACTGGGCCCGCGTGGACGACTAAGGCCTAATCACCCTATACGGGTAGGCTCGTGCCCCTCGGTGGGGACGTTTAATGAGCTGATGATGATGATGAAAAAGAGCTAGATTGCTGTTTTCGGGCTAAATCGTTAAAAGAGGAGTTCACCTATACTAAAAAGTGCTAGATCTAGCTACAAGGGCTAATGTGGCAACACTGGTGACGGGGCATGCGTTGCTCTATAAATTAGTGGAATCCCTTCTCGCCGCAATTAAATTAGACGCGCGTGTCCAACTTAATTTAAGCCCTGACAGGGACAATTAGTATATGGCACACAACTCATGCAAAATAATTAGCCATTCCAATGTGTTTGTGAACCGATAACTCGCATTAGTGCAAGTTTGAGACCTTTACTGACCCCTTAACATATCATCACCCATTAAACGCCCCCACTGAAGAGCACGAGCTTACCCGTAATGGGTTATAGGCCTTTGTCGACCACGTGGAGCCAGTGCGGATTGGCCGACTTCATAACCTTTGAATCTCTTCGCATTCCTCACGATGTTTACCTTCACGTTCAGAGCGTCGTTAATATATACTACGTTAACATACACTAGGTTACCATCTTTTTATTCGAACTGACTACTGCTTTTGGCCGGCGATGGCCTTTACAGCTTCACCGGGCAATTGGCGAGCGCAGATGGCTCTCGGCCTTAAAATTTACACAACGAGCCTAAGGGCGTCTTCGAGTGGGACGCAAACCTCGGCTTATGGTGTTGCGGGGGGGAAGGTTACCATCCCCTCATCCTCCCAGCAACGCTCTAAACTGAAGTTCTAGTCAGGATCGGTCACGCTTCATTTGTAAATTTTATAGGCTGAATGTCATCTTCAAGCTGTAAAAGCTGTGTGACCAACAGCAGTAGTTTATTCAAGAAAAACCTTGCCTAACTGGCATACTGTTGAAGAGCGTATTGCCAGACCATCTGATAGTTGTTCTCCTGGAAGTTTCAAAGTTACCTTAAATCCTCAAAAGATAACGAGTTCAGATGTTTTGTTATCAAATTTGTTATATTCTTTCTTGATAAAAAATGAATATAATGCAAATTTTTGACTTGTCAAGCAATCCATACCATGACCTTATTCAAGGTTATTGCAAATCGTCAAAATAAATGTTAGGTACCAATCATTATACAATTACAATACTTTTTAGGCACACATTTCTGTATAGTGATATCACAGACAATTACCTAATATATATTTTATATATTTATTCACATAAGCACACACATATACAGACATACACCCACACATATACACATAACATATACATACACCAACAAACAGACACTATTCCTTGTAATATTAATACATTAAGAAACGAAATTCATTGTATAAAGTAGTTTAGTTTGTGTTTAAACAAACCATAAATGTGTGTAGGTTGACTTACTCCTATTAATGTATGTTAATAGGAGTAAGTCAACCTCTGTATCATTGAACAACCTGCAATTTATGGAAATAAAGATTTTTTTCATTTTCATTGAATAAAATCTTCATGGTTTTACAGATTTTATATTAGAGCCCTAAATTTTAGAGTTTATACATTGCTGTATAAACTCTATAAGCAAGCTCTGCGAGGCAGCGAGGCGTCATGTTTCGCCATTTTTACAACAGATGCTAAAAACATTAACCAAAACGCGCTCCACGGCTGACATGCCTCCTTTAGATGCTACTAAGCTTCGTATACCCACTAATCTTCACACAGCCAGGTAGAAAACTGCTAGTATTGTATTAAATGCTCAGCCAGTTCATCTGTCAAAGTTAGAACCCATTCATCCAAATTAGGCTAACAAAAGCATTTTTGAACGTAAAAAAATGCACAAAATACAATAAAAGTATTTAAAATATCAAAGTAAAGCACAAAAGTTAACTTTAAAAGTTGAAAAAAGTTTAAGGGTGTGATAGTATTTACGCACGTAAATTAAATTTTCATAAATATATTGCGATGCGTCGGTGGCTCTTTGGTGTGTCTTCTGGTTATTGTTGAGTTTTCGAAATTATATGTACGTTTATTCAACGCTGTTACTGTGAAGGCAAACATCGTGAGGAAACCTGCGCACGCCTACGAAGATATCAAAGGTTGTATGTGAAGTCGGCCAATCCGCACTGGGCCCTCGTGGACGACTAAGGCCTAATCAGCCTTTACGTCGCAGCCATTATATCATGATGAGCTGATGACAAATGTGCGACAGTAGGTATCCACTTAATGAACTTATGAAGAAAGGAATGACCACTCAACTTGTTGTAATCTAAACTGAATCGGTGTGGTATAAAAATATTTAAAACAGGCCCGTGATCATAGTTAAGTAGCCGCTCTATACGAGGACCATTTACTTTTTTCTTGCAGTCTAAATATTAATAGATTGGACATTAATTACGGGGACGCCGGTAAGCGTCGCGCTATCATCGTAAATGACATCATCATTGACTTCCCAGGGGGTCCTGAATCAAATCTGTTTAAGTATTTTATTTAAAGCGATTTATAATGTTGAAATAAGTATGTGTTTCATTCGCTTAACATTTAGCATTACCGAAGAAAGACAACAGTAGCCGCTTACCTTAAGTTTTTCTGCTTTATAAGTTTAGTTTAAATAATGCTTTAAGTTCATGTAAGAAGTCTTTCTGGTGATTATTTATTTAAAAAAACGGTCTCATCTGAATATAGAGTTTTCAAAGATTAACTTGATGAGATCCATGTCCTATTTTTTAAAGTAACTTTTATTATAAATAAAGATTATTTCATTGTATAATCAACGTACTAAAAACATGCAAATGAGTCGTGCATGTTACGTACACATTTTTTTAAATGAATTAGATACACGTGCCTTACAGGGCATATTAAAAAGTATTAATCTGACATTGTAGCAGTTAATCAATCTATCACAAAAGTAATCTACTCATTATATATCCGAATTATAGTGTTTGTTATTATAACATTGTTGTTACTGCTTGTAACTGTCAGGAGCCAAATATAAGTAACTCGCTGATTAACTGAGTCTGGGCCGCCGCACTGCATTAGTTAGGTTTTTGTTGACTGTTATTGGACTTTGCTATTATTCACCAATAATTTCATTCACAAGTCATTGATAAAATTACACCAGATTTTTGAATTATTTGTTCCATTATAACAACAACTAACAAAAAAAAACAAAGTAAACAAAAGATATAGCATGACATGTAACATCTAAGTCCTTCATTAAATATTTTATAAGAAGTCTGGCAATAATTTCAATGATTTTATCTGCGATGCAGTGTCATCGATAGATGGCGCCAAAACACGCACATATCGGATCTACCGACATAATTATTTGTGTCTTCCGACGGCAGTGGGCCTCGCAAGTATCTTCGAAAACTTATAAAAACAAACTGCACTATAAAAGTATAAACGTTTCTAAAATTAATGATTCAAAATGTCCCCTAACAATCTTTAGAAGACAAATATAAATACATTTTATAAACTCCAACAGCCGTACAGCGTGTGTACCCACACGTTTATTCAGAATTCTCGATCCTAGAACCTTGCCTATCTTGGTTGCTTTATTTGCTACTGGTAATTAAATTACACACATTGTCTTATAATAAGTAAGCGAGCGTCCGCGTTTGCCATAATGCGCGGGCGCCGACCAATAAACAC
Source organism: Leucinodes orbonalis (assembly GCA_019425675.1). Taxonomy (NCBI): domain Eukaryota; kingdom Metazoa; phylum Arthropoda; class Insecta; order Lepidoptera; family Crambidae; genus Leucinodes; species Leucinodes orbonalis. Next base: position 11,738 of record PQWD01000150.1, read on the forward strand.
GTAATGTTAAACACTTGCACAGAGCAGTCCATTCATGAGCACGGCTATTGTTTTTCCTTCAACATTATTTATAGCATTATTTGCGGCGATAACGCGGACTCGTTTTTTAACTGTCTGCCATGTTTGTGCCGACCACGTGGTCCACGGCCTGTAGTTACTCGTACGGTGCTTAAATTACATTGTTTTAGTTATTTTAATTGCAAATTTAATAACTAATGTTCAGTTTTATCAAAACATAACTCGGAATGATTATAATATGTCATACCGAAGAAACCTTTAATATCAGATAATAAGACTGCGTGTATATAAATTACTTTTAACTTAATATGAAAGAAAGCAAAAGGATGGCTCAATGTAACGTTATTGAGAACGTAATATTAAGTAAATTAACTTTAGCTCGCAACCGAAATGCAATGTAGACTCTCTAATACTGATAAGAGAGCCTAAATTGCATTTCGATAGATTCACCATAACATATTTATAACACAGCTGAATAAACTCGTGGCAAATAACATAATTCGGATTCCAGCAGTGGCACCTCACACTGACTTAGGTAGGTACTATGCTGCGTCCTCTAGCTAAAACACCGTTCACTGACAATCACATTTTTTGTTCGGCTGATAAGTAATTTAAATTGTTTGCATTCTTCTCAGTGGAAATCTGCCGTCCGAACCAGTGGCAGACTTCATTTGACATTCATAAGGACCTAAACTGAATAAACACCATTCATTCATTTTCATTTTTCATTTACGACTATACACACTGTAAGTGATGTTTTACATGCAAAATTCCTTATACAATATCGTAATGGTGATAATTAACAATATAAAAATGACTTATCGCAATGAAATCTATGACCTTATCCAAAGTTGTTTTCCGTTGAAAAGGGTTTTTCAGTTTTATATCGAAAAATTGTCTTCGTCAGCTAACTTTTTTGCTAGTGGACCGCAGTATGCATAAGGTAACATATGGTTGAATACATACGTCGTAAGAAGTGTGAAAGATGTGGATGTGTGTTACTATCAGCGCTCCATTTTGTTATGTTTGACACCATTAGGCGACCCTAGGGCTAATTAATGTGTTACGATGCCCTCGTAATGGCCACGATGGCGCAATGAGTAACAATTAATACAGAATGAAATAAAACGCGGATTCGATTCTCAATTAAGATTAAGGATATTTAATTACCATAGGATAACCAATCCTGGATACCCTACTGGTCTTATAAATTCCGATTTTTTTAAAAAATAAAATAAAATTTGCAAATGTGATTTAGATATTTAGTGTGGTGATGATTTTACAAGTCTAGGTTACAAAGGTATCATTAAGGTCAGCGTGCTGTGTTCTAGCCGCTTAACTATTATTATTCAATTTTAAACTTATTATTTAGAGCGTTGGTGGCTCAATGGTGTGGACTGTCGCCTTCCTGCCGGGAGGGTTGAGGTTCAAATCCCGACACGTACCAATGTATTTTCGAATTTTCGAACATCGTGAGAAAACCTTCATGCACGCCTGCGAAGAGATTCGAAGGTTGTGTGTGAAGTCGTCCAATCCGCACTGGGCCGCGTGGACGACTAAGGGTTCACCCTATACGGGTAGGCTCGTGCCCCGGGGACGTTTAATGAGCTGATGATGATGATTAAAACTTATAAGTAATTTTATTACTTCAATGAATTTCAAAACACTGACAAAATATTTAATGAGTATTTTATGTTTCATGTATTTTAAATTAATTTGAACCTATTATTCAAATCGTCAAGATTTGTACTTATCACTTTGACTACTAAAGATACTAGTGTTTGATGCCCCAAATTAATCATTAAATAAATGCAAGATTAATTCTAGCGCTCATTTAAAACGAAACATTTGTATTTATTTATTCAAATTACGAACTAGCAAGTATTTATGAGGTTAAACCATTATAAAGAGTGACGTGGGACCCGCGTGGCCAAGTTGACCTCATTAAGGTGACGCGGCTGTCGTCAGCGCCACGTGGCGGGACATTACCGACCCGCCGCTAACAACTCCACAACCTTTGGTATCAGCGAGAGGGTTAAAAATACCCGGCAAGGAATCGGCGAGCTCGTTACGCCGTGATATGCACTTGACAACCGTGATATCGTATCGGCACTCGATTGTCAGCTTTATGTGATGGTGTTAAACATAAGTTTGTCGTGACAAGAGTGGTGTTCCCAAGTGTTGGGCGGGTTATCGCGCGACCTCTTATCACTCACGCACACGCGCGCACCCAGGGCCATCACACGACACATATGTTTGACGAGTCATGATCTACTCCCAGAGTGCTTACTCTCTCTCTCTCTCTTCAACTTATCGCAGTATGCAACTCTGCTAAACATGTAAATAAATATCCACAGACATTAACACGGCGCCATTTAATCCCAAACTTATCATTTACCCTGTAAAATTGGTACTAAGCAACGAATAAATATACTAATCCATCGGTTCTGCGACATAGGAGACTGGCCCACTGCCATTTTAACTTGTTTGATTGGCGAGCTATGTCGGTAACTTTATTTCTACTAAATTATATGTAATATAAGACATTTTCGTACACAATAGCATGTTGTTTTATGCCTACGTTATTAAGCTTTAAACAATAAGGTCTCTAGGCATCATTGAAACTTTTGACATAACTCACTACACAGTTCACATGTTACATTTATGCGACATAGCTTTGGAATCAAATTCTTGTTAGCACTTCTTGTAGTGTTAATGCGTGTTAGTAGTACAAGCATGTTTGACAAGGAGTTTTACTAAAAGCTATTCAGATAACTAGATTAAGTTTGGCCTCAAGCAAAATTTTATAACATATCTCTTTCAATAAAGAACTCTATATCATCTTCAGTAGGTAAAACGCCACTTTATCTCCAAAATAATGCAACTATGCACTGCGCACTGCATTTGCATTCTGAACGTAATCGATCAGCTACTCACCATCCGCTTACCTCGCCGCCACTTTCGGGGTATCAGGGGTCAACGCAATCTTTATAATATTGGGCACAATTAATTATTAAATAACTCCTGGCAGTTTAATTTCTAAACAACGAATTATTTTAAGTAATTTATGTCATAATTTAGAGACTTCGACCCCCTTTACTGCGTCCGTGGTGTAGTGGGCCGTCGGTCGCGGCTACAATCTTAGGATGTTAGTTGTTGACCAAGACGCTTTGGGCCCGCCTGGTGGGTTACGGTCTAATCTTTGGGCCCGCCTGGTGGGTTACGGTCTAATCTTTGGGCCCGCCTGGTGGGTTACGGTCTAATCTTTGGGCCTGCCTGGTGGGTTACGGTCTAATCTTTTCATAGATATGCTGTTAAAACTTATGATGATGATGATGATCACCTTTATTTTTTTACAAAAGGCATATCATGACATCATTGCATTGAAAATAATTATTGTTTGTATATTGACCCATGTCACGTGGCATCGGTATGGAAGCGCGGCAGCCCTGCGCCCGCTGCCCATCTGCTTGTTACTGTGATGTACTGTTTGCTTTGTTTTTATTTGTCATCTTTAGGATTGGACGAAAACCCAAAATTTGACAATACAGACACACGTCTTCACTATTAAGGCTAACGTATTATATATAAGTTTATAAGTGAGATTATGAACCTTAGGTTTCATGGATTGAAAAATATTTAACGAAACATAATGTATTTAAACACACTTACGTAAAGACATTTGTAATAGAAAATAAAAAGTCTGTCAATTTCTTCAATACTAAGGACGTTTAGAAGGTAGTCTATTGAAACATAACAAGATTAAAAATGGAATGACAAAAGGCTCAGCATACGCTTGTTGTCATAGGAACGATATCATTTAGGTCGCGTAGTTGAGTTTCATGACTGAAATCATTTTAGCCGTTATCACAATCATACACAATTCGCTAGCCCAGTAATGGGTGATTAAAAGAGCCTAGATAATTATATGACATTGATTTTTGAAAATGCAATATGTGATGCAGGTTTCGTTGGTCTAACTGTCATTGCTACGACACCTCGCATCCTTATTTGACGCTGAAGAGTTTTTTATTAAACTGACTACTGCTGTTGGTCAGAGCTTGTGGCCGCAGAAGGCTCTCAGCATTAGGAGAATCCCCGATGGTGACTGGTGTCCAGTTGTCGTGGGTCGTTGTCGAATTTTTCGCGGACGTGGCGTAACCGTTTTTCCTCGGAAAAAAAAACGGTACCTCGATGGGATTCTAGTTGCAACTGGTTTGATCGTTGCACGGACGATGTCGTTTCGTGGACTAGATAGTTCGCGGACGTCAATATAGTTCTCAGACATAAACATAGTTCGCGAACGTAAATATAGTTTACGACTAAAACTATTTCGGAAAGATACCGAAAACGGAATGCCGGAATGTAAAACGGTTTTAAAAACTAGTTCCACCTTGCGACGACTAAGTCTAGTGTCCAGCCATTTGAATGCGTTCCCCGGCGGCAGAGGGCGCGTCGGCGCGGTTCATAATGGTCACAATAAACACTCGGTAATGGAGTGGCGGCGCGCCCAACGAGTTAATTAGTGAAATGACACCCGCCCTGCCCCGCCCGCCCGCCACTCCCGCACCGTGTTTCACTATGCCCATTACCTTTATCAAACTGCTTATACATTTTTTTGGCAAGTTTCGTCCATTTGTCAGAAATAATTAATGAATTGGAGCACTGCGAGCGAGTTCGGTAGATTGTATTAAGGATATATTAGTGGTAAGGGAAATATTAAACATAATGTGCACGCATAGCTTAACTCCCTGAACTACTTACATTCATTAAAATAATTCACAAAATGTGATCAAACCTTTGAAAACGAATGTCTACATCACAAATCTTATACATTAATCGCTTCTTGAGTAAACGTGTGCTAAACAAGTGGTAACTTCCACCCTATCTACCCCACTTATCGGTTTAATCGCTTGATAAGATACTTTAGGGGTTACCGCAGGCTTTGGATAGGTTATGGTAGTGACAGCTATTTGAGTGCAGTCGGATTAAGTTATTGTTTTTGCATTTCGAATCCAATACATAGACGAGGCTATATCAGATAATACCCGAAATCCTTTTTTATTTTACCTACAGGACGGTTAGGACGCACACCTAATGGTAAGTGATACGCCTGACCATGACAAAGCGGTATTGATTTAAACCAACGGCAAAAACTGATAAACAGTTATTTATTAGTCTGCATCTATGTCATATTTAGGTCTACTATACCCGGCAATTTAACTCCACCCTCTCCCCACCTCTAGGTTATTGAATTACTTCTCTGGAGAGATGATAACTACTAATGCAGCGAGTGGAATGCTGATTAGCATCCAAAACTGCAGTAGAGCGCAATCCGGCGTGGTGCTACGAATAGGCAGAAGACCTTAGACATATGAATATTTCGTGTTATTCAAATATCCGAATTATATTGAGGAAGGTCTAATCCAGAAGTGAACTGATGGCTGAACAATATTTACCTAAAGTTTATGAAGTAAATCTTGCAAAAATAAAGTTCATATCATCAAAAGAAATGAAATCATAAACAAAGCAAAGGTCATGATAAGTATTTAGACAAAGCCGAACATATTATACAGAGAAATGACATTAAATTATTTATCACAGAAACAAATATGTGATAATAATGGCGCCGCGTAATGTTCGGAATGCTTGCAAGTGGATTGGTTTAGATAAACAGCATCTCGGGGTCGCGGGCTATCGCGGGGAGGAGCCTGCGCGGCCAGCAACGTACAGATTCACTGGTTGGTGATTTCCCTGTGTCGTCATTACAGATACTCGTACAGTCTTCATCATTTGAGGTTTTCGCACGTCTAAAGAGGATTTATATGATGCCTGTCTCTGTCTTCAAAACAAAAAAAAACACTTTATTTCATAAACACGTAGACATATCGACCGGGAATCCTATTTATTTATTTTACTATAAATATTATAATACTTTTTAATATAACAGTGACTACCATTTATTAATATGCATCCATATGGATATAAAACAATTCATTAGGAACAAGTATCTTTGAGACTATAGCATTTTAATGCAACTTGCAGCTCCATTACAAGCTGCGCTTGGGATTATTTTAGTTTTTTTTTTGTTTATCTGTTTAATTTAAAGATTTCGTTTTTTATTACACGGTTTGTATACCACAATATATTGTTTAGAAATATAAAAATACGTATTTTTTTGTCAGAAAATTGACATACAAGCCTTTTTGTACACATCCGTGATGTGAACCGCAACCGGTCGAGGCTGCGTGTTTGCGGACCACTTAACACCATGGTTCCAGTAGCTAAGCTATAGCAAGGTGTAAAAGCTATTGATCAAACATAAAGAAGTGTAACCTTTATCTAGTGACACGTCTATTAAACAAGGATGGTGATTCTGTTACTACTTTTGAACTCTTTGTCTCCAAATCTATGAAGATTGGGCTATTGAAATCAGCAAAACCATGATAAGACACGGGTCCACAGCGTTTACTTTTAAAAAAGCTTACAACTGGGTTAATGTATCATAACCACAACTTAAATTCATGTCATTACGTAACGATCAAACATAACCCCAAAACACAGGATAATGAATACTAGAGATGGGTCGAGTGTTCGGTTGATACTCGGTACTCGGCGGATTGTTGGATTCTCGTACTCGGCTGAATAACTCAGTTTGAATGCCGAGTATACTTTGTTAAGAAAACTAATATATTTAAGTACCTAGATATAATTAAAACAACAGTGTTACGTATTCAAACAGTATTTATCAGTAATTTATATAAAGAATCCAAGTTAATTATTCGTGCAGGTTCAATTATCAGTAGTTATTGTTACAATTTCAACTCTTATTACGTTTTTTACTTTGATGTTACCTCCTGGCAGTCCTGGATTAACCCTTAAGCAAATTAAGCACTAGCTTAGGGCCCCACGTCCAGGGGGGCCCCCGACGAAGCACAAAAAAAATGAACAGAAGGTTTACTGGGAAATCATCATCAGTGACTGCCCGAAAAAGCCGCAAGGCGCATTTTTTTTGTAAATAATTAAATATAGGTACTTTAGTTTTTTACTTTTTACTTTAGGTGTCAAATGCATTACATTAAAAAATATGGGGTATGAGCATCTCTATTCACAAAGTTTTTAAACATTTTAACATGATTCCTTATCTTTACAATAAAAAGTTATAGACAACTTTGTTATTGTATTTGTATAAGGTATGTAAATATGTTTGTTTTTCATACAAGAAGATGAAGAATAACAAGTACTGTATAACAAGTATTCTAACATCATAGTCGTCTTCACTGCATCGAAAAATAGTTTGATGAATAATTCATTCGTCTTCACATCTCGAAATCTCTTTTTTCCTGGTTTTGTGCCAGTCAAAAACAATATGATTGTCATCAGATGATCACATTGGCACAAAAAGTATGGACAACGCGTCTTTTTTCCGGAGTATCAATTTATGAATCCATACATTATCAGTTATTTAAAATTCTTATAAATTAGGTCTCGACAGTCGAGAAAAAAATGCAAAAGTATGAAAGTCCTTGAAGAAAAGGAGGTACATTCACATATTTGACGTCAAACGTCACGCCAGTCCGTTTTGGCGCGAAATTTGAAATTGTCAATTTCAAACCGCATTTTTATGCAGAAAATGACAGTTTTTTGATTTTTAAATATACTTGTGGTCTTTTCCAAATGTAGTTCTTTAAAATAAACACAAAAATAAAATTTGTGCATCTTCCCTATTCGAAGGCGGCCGGGACCGACGGCTAAACGTGCCCTCCGAAGCACGGAATCGTCTTTTTTTAGGAGAAACAGGTGATAAAGCCAGCAATGTCCTAACCTAACTGACAAAACTAACACTCACAAAGTGAAAAATCATTACCTATGTTGTCAACTACTGCGCTATGCTACTAATTTTCTGTTGACATACTGACAGGGGGGCCCCACAAGTGTGGATTGCTTAGGGCCCCGAGTAGTCTTAATCCGGCACTGCCTCCTGGTATAACAAACTGGCTTATGTATTTTCTACAAGGAATTTGGTATTTGGGTTTGAGGGTGTAGATTCATCTTTGGAACCCATAATTTTCCAACATAGATATCGGTTGGTTATCTACCGCGTTGCTGTACGTAGTAGTGTAGTCTTCGTACGAGCATCGGTGGCTCAATGGTGTGGACTGTTGCCCTCCTACCGGGAGGGCTGAGGTTAAAATCCTGTCACGTTCCAATGTGTTTTAGAATTTTCAAAATATATATACGTTCTCCGACGCTCTTACGGTGAAGGAAAACATCGTGAGGAAACCTTCACGATCGCCTGCGAAGAGATTCAAAGGTTGTGCGTGACGTCTTCCAACCCGCACTGGGCCCGCGTGGACGACTAAGGCCTAATCACCCTATCCGGGTAGGCTGGTGCCCCTCTGTGGGGACGTATAAAGGGCTGATGAGGATGTACTGGAATTTTATTTACTTGGAATTTGATTGAACCGAGTTACACGACCGAATACTCCGTTGAAAAAAAATAAGCCGAATAAAACTTGGCACTTATTACTCGACAAAAGTATTACTCGGCGCAGCTCTAGTAAATACTCTTTCGCTATAATGGTAAAAGCCTCATTTTTAATCAATGTGTATCTTGAATTGCGTGTGCTGATGACATATTACAATACTATTTTAATATCCCAGCTCTTCCCGCGGGAGCCCTAAAAGGCAGCTTTCAGCTAAACATTCAGCAGAGAACAGGTGACATCTCAAACACCACCCGAGCGTGGAGATGATGGTACCTTAAACCTAAGTGCAACAGTGAACTGTCACGAGTTGTTAATGTAAGTATATTTAGTTAACTTTCATATATTTATAATTTGCAATGAGTGGTAGCTGTTTTGGTTGTCTCTTATCCTAAGCATACAGTATTCAATTTCGCAGATTAATAATGATAATTAAGGCCAATGCCGTGCTCTTTGCCGAGATAATGTCGAAGCAAATATGTTTATTTACGCTGGTTATAAAATGATACAATTTATGACAAAGCAGTTCTACTGTTTTGAATTGAAAATATTTTGGTTTCAAGCTTACAGATTTCAAATGACAATACAGGCATCATTCAATATCGAATAATAATTACCTCTTGTCTGATAGAAAAATTATTCATCAGTCTAATTACAAAAAAAAATCCAAAACTAGACAAACGTTCTCCAGCCCGATAGATTGTCGCTGGTGGAGACTAGTTAAGGTAAGTGAAAGATCGATGTAACTGGCGAAAAAATTAGAAAGAACTACATCCAGCTATACTATAGGTAAAACATAGAAATATGATTTTTGTTTTTAGCGATTTGTTGATGTGGTATATTACACTAATGCATGGAAAGCAAAGGTTTATATCTAAGGAAAGCTCCTTCGATCTAACGAAAGCCCTGCTCAGAGATAGATTGCACTATAGTTATAATGACATGCTGAATTACCTTCTTAACGTTTTGAAACGACATTTTTGATTTGCATTCCGTAGGTATGGAGCTTACTGCCGAAGTCTGTGTTTCGCGAGAAGTACAATCTTGGAATATGAAATAAACAGTGTATATGTGTTTATCAAGGTAACCATGCTCTATTCTAGGCGCATCGTCTGTGTCAAGGAGCGTCATATTTGAACGTATTGTTGGTAAAAAAAAACAATAGTATACAGAACTTTATCATTTGTTTTTCGCCCGTATGAAAGTAATTATCATTGAATGACAAAGATGTTGTTTGTTTATAAAAGACTAGCTTTTGCCCGCGGCTTCGCTCGCATTAAATTCGGGATAACACGGTACCACTTCATTTAAATTATAATTATTTGGATAATAAGATATACATATATATTTCATAGGAATCCTCCGCCCAACTTTAAAGGTTTTGGAGTTCATTTCAGAAAATTACCAACTTATTTTTTTTGGGGTCAATTTCTAAATAATATATACATATATATAAACATATTTATATGTATCACTATATAAAGGATTTCCCCTCCCCCAACTTAAAATGTTTTGGGGTCAATTCTGATATATATATATATATATATATATATATATATATATATATATATAAATATAATAATATATATATAATATATATATATATATATAGGGATCTTCCATGCGGGATGGACGACTAAGGTACACCTATATAATATATATTATGCGAAATTTTTTGATAGTTAAGTAAAGTTTGCATACCGATTGTAAGCTTTCTACTTAGCAAAACTAACTGTCAAAGTCCTATTTGAAATCCCTCTCCCCCCTTACTTTGAACGGTTTCGGGGTCAATTGGGGGAAAAAATGATCCTAATAAAAATGATCCCATATTTTTGTTAGTGACAAATAGTCCACACACCAATTTTTAGACTCCTACCTTGAAAACTGCTAACAGTCATATTTTCAATCCCTATATCTTCATAAAATATTCATTGAAGTTGAATGATGTAAAGGGCAATTAGGTTTAAAATGAAATACATGTGACAAATAAAGTATTTATTTGGATAAAGATTATTATCATATTTATGAAAACACCTTCGCAAATGATGCATTATTTTAGAATTTTTTTTAGCAAAAAATATGTTATGGTGAGCTAATCTTAAAAGATAGACATATGCTGTCGGGGACTTTTTTGTAGACCTTTAAAAGGAGAACAATACTCTTGTACATTACCTTTGTGAAACTTTAACCGTTTACTCAGCGTACGCAGCGGAAGCTCCAATTATGAAAAAATACTCCCGATTTTGAAACATTCTTCATTGCTGCTCCGCTTCTATTACTTGTAGCGTGATGATATATAGCCTATAGCCTTCCTCGATAAATAAGCTATCTAACACTGAAAGAATTTTTCAAATCAAACCAGTAGTTCCTGAGATTAGCACGTTCAAACAAACAAACAAACTCTTCAGCTTTATATATTAGTATAGATTAGAATTATTGCACCGATATTTTAATGGATAATTGGACATCATTTTTTATATGTTTGCTATTTTTAAATGTTATTATTATCCTTGTTGGCGAACCTTATCCTTATGTTATTACGGTATCTCCAAGAGACTTCTGACAATGGATTGGTTCGATTCGCCACAGATATTTTTTTAAGGGTGTGCTTCGGTTGTTGATGTGAAGATAACATTGGGAGAAAACCTGCGCACAACAAAGAAATTTGAAGGTTATGCGTGAAGTCGGCAAATCCGCTCTGGGGATCTCTCCATGCGGGATGGACGACTAAGGCTACACCCTATACGGGTACGCTCGTGCCCTTCGGGACGTATAATGAGCTAGATGATGATTTTACTTTATTAAAAATGCTAACATTAAAATATAGGAAAAGTTAATTGCTTTTTAACATTTTAGTAAATATACCATACTTTAATATAGGCATCACAATTTGAGTTCGTATTTAATTAATTATATTTCCAACTGTATTTTTAAGCCATTATTAAACAGTAATTATTAATTACCTCTAATAATATTAAACAAAAATGAAAAATTATTAATAAGTCAAACATAAATGAGAACTGTACAAAAAGATGTCACCAACACCATTTAAAAAAGCTCGCCCCAAAGTTTAAAAAAGATCGTATCATAAATATATCCGGGCGAGAATCGAAACCGGTACCGACGCCGGCTAACGGCGCTCTCCAGACCAAATTACACCGAAGACATTTGAGTTGCCTAAGTAAGACATACGGTAGTATGACACGGCTTAAATGATTGTGTCTATTGAAGTATTATGTAAGATATTGTCTTTCATGCCACGTCGTCGGTTTCAATACTCTCAAACACGTTCTAGAAAAAAGACCATGACTTGCCAAACAAATTGTACGATGCCCCCACCCCCATAATTATGTCCTTTTGGGGACGGGGGCGTCGTTCGACGACTTGTAAAAGGTTAACTTAGGACTTTGAAATAATATAATGAAAACCCGACTGCTGAAATTACCCACTGAAAATGGGAAAACAAGCTTTACCGTGTAGGTAGTGCAAACATTAAACACTTTTCATGGTGCACGAGATGGAGTGAACTTTCCCAGGAAAAGCCTATTCACTCGTTTTTTGAATGCCACAGGGTTGCATGTGGCCGGAAACACAGACGCAGGCAGTTCTTTATATTCATTTGCAGTACGCATAATGATAGTAGACGCGAAATGCCTAGTCCGAATACAGGCGACATCGACTACAAACGGATGAAATTTTGCAGTTCGCCTTGTTGGCCTGTGGTGAAAGGGAGACGATGAGATCAGTGCATGGAGCTCGAAAGAACACTCACTGAAGTAGATCTTGTAAAAAAACGACGAACATGTTGCTAAAGCAACATGTTTCGCGCACAACACTTGAATCTCTTCGCTGGCGTGCGCAGGTATCCTAACGATGTTTTCTAAACCGTAAAAGCGTCGGATAACGTACATATAATTCCGAAAATTCAAAAAGACACGTAAGTAGCGGGATTTGAACCTGCGCCCTCCAGATAGGAAGGCAAAAGTCCACGCTACTCATGCTCTATACTGTCTAACCAGTCTCTACGCTCTACAGTGCCCTAAAGAAAATCACACCAAGAAACTTTTACTATCATCGGTGAGTACGAACCTCGACATTTTCCGGTGTTGCTTTAAGCAATGTTCATATATAAGTCACAAAAATAGATGTCCTGGGCGGTGTTACCGCCATGTCTTAAAAGTATTTATTTAATAATATGTCAACATTTTTGTACTAGATAAGGCGAAGTGAATTTTTAATACTGTTTTAAGATAGAGCGGTAAGTCGGTCGAGAATGCAACCCACGACGACAATAAGCATGTGTTCCAACGTGGCCCGAAATTCCCATGACCACGAACTGTTTGTTTGAATGTCAGTGGATATTTATTCATCATCATCATCAGCTCATTAAACGTCCCACCGAGGGGCACGAGCCTACCCGTATAGGTTGATTAGGCATTAGTCGTCCATACGGGCCAGTGCGGGTTGGACGACTTCACACACAACCTTTGAATCTCGCAGGCGTGCGCATGTTTCCTCACAATGTTTTCCTTCACCGTAAGAGCGTTGGATAACGTACATATAATTTCGAAAATTCGAAATTACATTGGTACGTGGCGGGATTTTAACCTCAGCCCTCCCAGTAGGAGGACAATACTCCACACCATTGAGCCACCGACGCTTTAATATATTTATTATAATTATTTAATATTGTAATTATGTTTAAAGAAATAGCGGTAAGCCTGGTCGGGAATGCAACCCATGGCCATTAGCATGTGCTCGAACGCGGCGTGTAGTACGCGGCGTCGGGCCACTAGTAGTCCAAGCACGTCTCGCGGCCGAGGTCCCTGTCACAGCTGGACGAAGGACATCGTATACGACAACAGAATACAACTTTGCACCACTATTACTTTATCAAAAAGCTTCTTGTTACAGTAAAAATACCTTATAACCATGGTATACAAAAATACGAACGGAGTCTCGCTTACAACGAAAGGTTGTCAATGTTGGGCCAGTATGGGAAACCAGTATTTTTAGGAAAAAAAATACAAAAGGGCATATTTTATGTTTTGTATTGAAGATGAAAATGAACAACTTCTGTTCAGAGTCCAGGTTATTTAAACCGTTATCTGGGTTGCTGTCACCGTACTTCAGCTTAATTGCTCAGTTCAAATGTAAAAAAATAATAAAGTATTATAACTTTGAGTATAGATTCTTCTGAATGCTTTCGTCGAATTGAGTATAAGTAAAATGTCGGATCTGCATACGTAATGACAGATCTCAAATCAACTTTCTGATTTATCTTCATGTGAAGTTGCAGTTGTGGTGGCGATAATTGGTTAGTGCCAAACTGAGATTGCATGCGCGGTGCATACGACACACTTATTTAGGAGCCCACAAAAAAGAAAGCGGTCTACCCCCTTCCGAGAGCGAAGTTATTCGCTTCCCTTAAATTAAGAGTTGCAACGTGTACGTATTTTCCCATGGTATTGTTAACGGTCGGACCGATCCATTTATAGATGAGTGCAGCGCCACGCAAACAAAAAGTGCGAAGTCGATTCCATTCAGAGATTACCGCGCAGGTGGCTGCGCGCACATCGTGTTTATTCTAAACTATCTTTGCCCCGCGGTTTTACCCGCGGTATAAGTTGTTTTCCCGCAGTAAAACGTAGTGCGAAGCCTACTCGTATTTAACTGCACGCCGTGCATTACAACATTACTTTGTGTTTCTAAAATAAAAGTAGTCTTTATTTTTCCTTATTAAACCAGCTATGTGCCAAAAAAAGTCCCATCCAAATCGGTCCAATCGTTGCAGAGATTACCCGAAACAAACAGACAGACAAAAAATTTTGAAAATGTTATTTTGGTGTATGTAGCGTCCACATTATCATATGCATTTAGTTAACCACGGTTATCTGGATATTACAAACAGACACTTATTTTTTTTATATGTAATAGAAGATGGATGACCAGATTAAACTTCAATCGTTTACGTGTGAGCTCCGCGCTGTAGAATGCGTCCTGGCGCACGCATCCGCCTACATCGCTAATCATACTTTATGAGCTTAACGATTTGGTTAATAGTGGTTTTACTATAAGCCTTCATGTTTTCAAGGCCAATATGACTAGGCATTTCGGGGTAAACGCTTAGCACCATAAACCTTCCCATTGCTTATTATCACTAAACAAGTCGAGTAACGTAAACCCTTTTAGAATAGACACAGCACCTGACCTTATCTCGCGGGCCCGTGGTGCATTCTGGCGAACAACAAAGAAGGTTTTAACTATCCAGAAGTCTAGGAGTGGACTGCTAGCGGAAGAAATGATAAAGCGGGGTGTTTTATAATTTCTTTAATTAATTAGTAATCTTAATTATTTCAATAAATTTATGGAAAATCAAACGACTACTTTTGTTATACTAGTACATGAGAAATCGTATTTTTTAACACCTGAATATTGTTTCTAGGTTTTAAAAAATAAGAAGTTTTTATTTGGATACAAAATTATGTATGTCCGTTTCCAAGTTGTTTAGCCGCAATATAACACAACATGACAAAAAGTAATGGAACAGTTTGTTTATATCAGTCTTTCAATGTATTTTTGAACTACGTCTCAGCATCAACTCACAATTTTGATGGGGTATTGAGAAAATAATACAGAAAAGATTCTGTAAATTGTTTGACACCAAAAGGCGATGAGGTTAGCTTAATTCTGCATGGTAAATACCTTGAACATAACATTTGTTTCAAGCAGGTATTGAGGTATAATAAGCGGTGGGTGGTAGGGCTAGCGTGCCGCGGGCGTCGGCTCTAACGCGATACAGCTCCTGTGGGAAATTGAGAACGAGAGTGCCGTGCACAGCTACATAATTGTAGCGAGAACTCCTATTACGTAGCTTAATGCGTCAATTGAATAAATATATTTATGCAGTACCTATAATTTAAATTAATTTACTTTGCTATTTTATTGAAATTGACACTCATTTTTATTTTGTTAAGAATAAAATATACAACTTAACATTTTTGTTTATAATCTTACGTGAGCTTATGTTGTCATAGGACTAAACGGCCCTAAATTGAAAAAAAGGTACGTGTAACAATAGTACATATACAACTTCGCATCGAAACTACTGTAATGAGCTTAACGTAGAGTTCGAGAGGGTTTGATTCAATATATGCTATCAAGGGTTTCGTGCCTCTTGCAAATAACTTAAAACCCCAATTGCCGCCATATTGTTTTTTTTCATACTTAGTGTCTTTATCTGGGCAAACGACATCAAGTGTAGATCCTGGTGATAATTGTCATCACCATATATATATATCGTCGGTGGCCCAATGGTGTAGACTGTTGCCCTCCTACTGGGAGGGCTGAGGTTCAAATGCCGCCACGTACCAATGTGTTTTCGAATTTTCGAAAATATTTCGTTATCTGACGCTCTTATGGTGTATGAAAAACATCGTGAGGAAACCTGCGCACGCCTGCGAAGAGTTTCAAAAGTTGTGCGTGAAGTCGTCCAACCCGCACTGGGCCCGCGTGGACGACTTAAGCCTAATCACCCTATACGGGTAGGCTCGTGCCCCTCGGTGGGGACGTGACGATGAATGATGTTAATATATGCTAAAATAAGATCATGGAAATGGTAATGTAATTTTATTGCAGATCCCCGTCCGCCCGTCCGCATCTCGTGCCTTAATGCGTAATAGAAACGAGCAGTGCCGCGCGGGGCTACTGTTATCGGGTCAAAGCTAATTTATGTGCACATAGATGATAATGTGCCCTAAATTATATTGATAAATATGTATAATTCATTGTAGTCACTGGTTTGAAAGGTTATGAAGATATCTGGGGAGCGTCGCAAGATAAACATCTTGTTATATCATATTTTGTTAAGTACTGAACAATAAAAATCCCCAAAAGGCATACATATAGCTCACTAGTGGACCCCACTACATTGTAGGCATGTAGATCTTATGACCTTTAACTTGACCCAACATCATCATCATCATTACAGCCTAATTATGTCCACTGCTGAACGAAGGCCTCCCCTAATGATTTCCACGCGGACCGATCCCTTGCAGTTGACATCCATCTGCTACCCGCCACCTTAACCAGATCATCCGTCCATCTGGTTAGGGGTCGGCCTACGCTTCGCTTTCCGTTACGTGGACGCCACTCGAGAACCTTTCCGCCCCAACAATGCCATTTTAATCATTCCAAAATTCTTAACAGTACCAGTAAAGGCATCAGGCATTTTCCTCGATTTCCAGCATTTGCTCAAAGTAACCAAATCTTATTCAACTATAGAGATATGATTTTGCAGGTTTGTGGGGCAATTTATGTATTGCACAGTGGAATATAAATGTCTATCATCTGCTTAAGCGAGTCAGTGCCAACAATCACATTACTTTTGATTGTATTGAACTCTAACTTAAATACAATTCCATAATATTTACCTTTTCAAACATGCTTATACTACTAGCTTGCTTATAGCTTATACCTTATCAATGAGTTCCGTTTGTGTCTATTTTACAAGGACAGAATCTCAATGGACTCCGTTAGAAAAAGTACAAGATATAACGGCAAAGCAATCTTAGGACTAGGAGAAGGTACAATCGCATATTTTCCCTTGGTTTTTTGACACTGTAAAATACCTCTGCATTATTTTTAGAGTCACACCTGCTTCCTATTACTTGTCAAACATTGCAATGCTCCCGATACCTTTTGCGAAATTACTACTATGTAGAAGATTAATGCTGGCACTGAGAACGTGTCAGTAAAAAAGCAATTCCCATCGATGATGGCTGAATGTCGATGGTTTCTTGCCGCTCGCGGGGAACTCGTCACAGTTTTTGCTAATTGACGCGTAACACAGCTCAGTGCGAGCTCTCTTTCGACGACCCATTTAGTGTAGCGGTTGAGACGTCGGCTGCTACACCAAGGGTTCCGGGTTCGATTCCCGGGCAGTAGAAACATTAACATGTGTGTTTGTAATGGTTTGGGTGTTTTCTATGATTAATATAAATGTATTTACAAAAAAAAAATGTACATAATATAGGCTTTACGCTAAACTTTCGGCGAGATTGCGCTGTGTCAATATCTGTATTGATTTGTTTTATTTATTTATTATTTCGAACGAACTTCTACTTGGCTGTAGTCACCAAACCAAACAATATGGGCATATTACTAGACGACCCATGTTGTATAATGGTTGGGAATTCGGCTACTACACTTACGGTTCCGGTTTTGATTCACAGTAGAATGAAGATTTGCGTGCATCATCATGTGTGTATTAGTTTGCGTGTTTCCAGTCCATAATATATACGTATGTATGTATACATTTACTAAGTGGAGTATTTAAGTATGTTTATTCGTTGTTGTAACCATAGTACAAGTTCCTTTAATTATAACTAAAATTTACTTAAATATTTTCTTAAAATGAAACTGGATGACGCTGTGTACATTACGATATTATAATTATTTTTAACAACATGTCCACCGAGTACCGGCCGCTCTGCCGCGCAGGTGTCTCCCAGGCGACCTTTTGTAGAGGGCATAAATAACTTGACAAATATAATATTATTTTTTTGTAACATAACAACGATCTGATGTCAACCAATAACATTTACAAAGCCTTTTAAATTTCCTCTTTACAGAATAAAATGTTATTTAGTCATTCGTATCTATGCTATCCGATTAACTTATGAATCGGAACAACTCTTTGCTGGGCCCTGGCGCTCCCGCACAGCATAACCATGGGGAGGTTGGGCAGCAACCTACCACGTAAGCATTGAGCTTGCGTGGTATGCCATAGCCCGCCGGATCAGCAAGTTGTAGTGGCAGTGGGCTGGTCACGTATGTCGCAGAACCGATGTCCGTCGGAGCAGATGAGTTCTGGAGTCGAGACCGCGTCTCGTCTCGTAGCGTAGGACGCCCTCCAGCCCGATGGACCGACGTCTTACGAAAGGTCACTGGTGGAAACTGGATGAAAAAAGCGGAGGACCGGGATATCTGGCGCAAAATGGGGGAGTCCTATGTCCAGCAGTGGACTGCGATAGGTAGAAGAGAGAGAGGTATTGAACGCCATTCCTATCAAACTTATTTAGAATTTATAGATCTTATACATATAAGATATATAAATTAAATAGCATAGATTCAAGTGATCTGTATACATATATAGATCACTTAAATCTATGCTATGGTAACAACTGAAGTAAGTAGCGTGTATTGTCATGAGCCGGTAGGTGCGGCACTCGGCGGCGAGTAACACCGGTAGCGGAGGCGGGCGCGATGTACCACAGAGATTATACAAGTACAGACACTTCATAGATTTTAATCTACTTCATGTAACATACGCTTAGACTGTGTATGTTGCCTTCTGCATCTTAAATAATCTTTATAATTTTTCAAGGAATTACCAGATTACCCTTGAGATTCAAAACTATCGATTTCTTAAGTTAATATCGACACGTATCGATATTAACTTAAGAAATTTCGTTACTTGTAGTGAGAGCCACTTTTATCTGATATTTTTGGCCATGACTAGTACCCGAGCCTGTTTTAACTACATTGGCGAATCACCTAGAAATTTATGATTGGTCGGTAGTATTGTGTACACTTGGGTTTGCCTAAAAAGCGTCAACTACCTAGCATAAAATACCAAACATCCGTTAAAATTATCCAAATATTTTACAAATGTTCATGAGGTTATATTTGTCAGAATTATGGAGTTCTTAATATTTAGGAAATATTGTATTCAACAAAATAACCATCAATATCTTGATTCCAGGAGCTGCTAATCGCAGGTTTGTTTAACAGTGTGTGACACTTAACTTACCAAAACGCGTAATGTAGTCGGTATGGAAGCAATGTATCTTGAGTTTTTGTTGTTTAAATGCATGAGGACGTGTTCACTGCGTCCGTGAAATGTTAAAACAGAAAACAGTGATTTGACAAAAGCAGTGTTTACCGAAACATAATGGTGACATAAATTTAAATATTAATGTGAGCGCGGGGTCGCCGCGAGTGGCGCGCGCACCTTCCGCCAGGTTATTTCACACTTACCAAGTATTGTCTTCAATATAAACTAATATATATTTTTTTATGTTATAAGTGTACAGGACCGTCTGGACGTTCACCTGATGGTAAGTGATACGCCAGACCATGACAGAGGGCATTAAAGGAGACCAACAACTGATAGTCAGTTATTATTCCCCATCAATTCCGCACTGCGCCCGTCACCCGAGATAACAGATGCTAGGTCTCTTATACCCGGTAATTTCACTAGCTACAGTGCCCTCATCCCGAAACACAAAAGTGCATAGCACTCCTGTTTCACGGGATGATATCTGGCACTGCGGTGGTACCTACCTAGACGACTCAGTATCGAGTCTACCACCTAGTAAAAATTTGAAACGATGATTAAGAGGTATGTGTTTATTTATTTATTTATCTATGTGTTGCTAAAGGTAACAAATAAATTTAACGTAGATGACAAATAGTAGTAGACCTAATAAGAAATTACTAAATATGTAAGGTAAACTAATACCTAAATTTTTAAATTTAACCAATTAACTGATAACTTTAATAGTAAATGCAGATTTCATATTCGCTTTAAGTAAACCAATTTGTGTTCAAAGTTTCGCCACTAAGCGTCGGTCTCTTGTACTTATTTTCCCATAAAGGTCTGACACAGTTCTAAGAAAGTTGTTATTAAAGCATCGGCAGGTCCTATTGTAATCTGACCAGCTCGCAACGCACTGTGGGAGAATCTTACCAGTACTAGCTCTATATATACCAACTAAATAATCTATTTAGATATCAAATGTATTGTTATAGCGCCTTTAAATCTGAATTTTGCTTTATATACACAAAGTGTAAACTTCTACCAAAAACATTGTTGTGTATAATATTTACAATACGAGACTGAAGGCTTTCACTTTCTATAGTTTTACAAAAGCGATGTTTAATATGTATTAAAATTACAGTATTCAATATAATAGCCAAAGTTTTTTCAACATGGCCAACAATCTTAAACTTTACCGGGTGCTATAAAATGTAATCACACTCATTCGTTTTCATTCCTTTAAACACAAAATACTGAATAAGATCATTATGAACATAATCGATCAAGCTTCAGTCACTAAAATCTTTCGAAGGCTGTATTAAGCCTACCTATCATCATCATCATCAGCTCATTAAAGACCCCACCGAGGGGCACGAGCCTACCCGTATAGGGTGATTAGGCCTCAGTCGTCCACGCGAGCCCAGTGCGGATTGGACAACTTCACACAAAGTCAAAGTCAAAAACATTTATTTCAAATTAGGCTTACAAAAAGTACTTATGAACGTCAAAAAATATACAAAAATATAATAAAAAACGATTTAAATACTAAACTAAAAATATGAGTTTTGATGCTTTGAAAAAAAAAGCGCTTCAGTGGTTTGGCCTGTTGAGAAAGAAGCACTCAAGAAAACTCAACAGTGTAGCCTTTTTTAAAAACATTTTCATTTTCCTTAATGTAACAATATATCATAAACACTGAAATAGCTGAGCAGTTTAAGACCACGGATTTTTATCACATAAATATTCGTCAATAGTGTATCCTTTTTTAGAAAGGTGGTTTTTTAAAGAAAATTCAAAACAGTTTTCACTTCACCGCCATCAATACAAAGGTTAGTTTGGCATTAAATCATGTTCCAAAACAAAAATAAAATATCTAAATGAAGTATTTCATTGTAATGAAGCATTGTGTGCGGTGGTTGCGTAAGGAACCTGTGATTTTAACCTTGAGGGAGCATTTTCAGTTGCTTGTTTAATTCGTTGAATATGGCTTATGGAAAATACAAAATCTCACAATGTAATATCGACGACCCATTTGGTGTAATGTATTTATTTTTATTTATTTATTTAATCATTTATGCACACAGTAATACAATAAAAAACAGGTACATGGAAAAAATTGTACAAAGGCACTGCTTATTTCATTATGAAATTTCTTCCAACAGGGCTAAAAAAAAGAAATTAAGTGTGAGAGATAGACAGTGTGCACATATATACTGCATACATACACATACATACACACATATACTTACATACATATACATATACACATAATACATAATGGTTGGCATGTCGGCTACTACACCAAGGCTTCAGGGTTCGATCCCCGGGCAATCCAAATGTCTATTTGTATTGGTTTGTGTGTTTTCTATGTACGTATTTCCAAAATGTGATTGAGTATGTTTATCAGTTGTTAAGTATATTACAGACTAATGCTTAGTTTACACTAGATAGCGCTGTTTAATTGTTTGTGGATATTTATTTTATAATAATATGTAGTTTATTTTTCACCATAATTCACAAAACATCTTCGAGTGCCCAAGTGGTCAATTGGCGATAGTACCAACTGGCCTTTTGGTTGATTAGAAAACTACATACGTATACTCAAGACAGAAGTTATTATATCATACAAGGCAATGTTGATCATTGACAAAATGCTAAAAACGATGAGATGCAGATTGGGTTACACGGTGCAAGTTGTCAGTAGAGCGGCTCCGACGCGCGCAGGATATGCTAATGGCCGCGCCCGCACTAGGGCTGCGATATGCTAGTGTGGGGACCTACTGAGCTATCAAATAATTATTAACAGCTAATATTTGTTCAGATACTTTAGTTTTCTATGTATAATATGTATGTATTTACAAAAAAAAATGTTTAAGTATGTTTATCCGTTGTTTAGTACCCATAATACAGGCTTCACGCTTAACTTGGGGCTAGATGGCGCTGTGTGAATGTCAGTGGATATTTATTTATGTAAGGTATTATTCTTTAACGTAAATTATATTTCGGACCGTACCATGGTTCACTGATCTAAAGTGTGCAGCTGACGAGTCACTAGGGCTTTGCCGAACCCCAGTGAGGTGAGGTTGACGATCTACAAATTTGATTAAACTCTTTAGATTCCCCAGAAAAGACAAAAGCGTGTACGTTTATTTATTCCATAAGATACGTCTAGAAATCAACGCTTACTGTTTTTGAAATGTCAGTGTAATTCAAAGTTTCAATCTTATTTTAATAAATTTACTTTATTAAGGTTTACGTTTCGGTACACCACACCATTCGGGATGCAAGTTCACCTCATCCTACCGATAAGCAAATGGAAATCTGGCATTTTACCGACTCGCAAAAACATCCCAGCAAAAATATGAAATATAAAGTTATTGTGAGGCCTGGGAGAAATTTGCCTTTTGGGATTGCAAAAGCTTAGGGCAGCGATGCAGAACTATCAGGTGAACTCATTTGATCGTATGTATGTGAATAGTGACTATAGTAGGGCTTTGTGGCAGCCCTATGTGGCGCTAGGGCCGGCCGCCCATCAGGTCCCGCGACACCTGCGCCCCGCCCCGCCGCGACTTACCACCGTCGCCTGACGCCTCAGCTTGACAAATATACAACAAGCTTTTGCCCGCGGCATCGCTCGCATTAAATTCGGGATAACACGGTACTTTCATTTATCACTATACATAGGATTTCCCATCCCTCCAACTTTAAAGGTTTCGGGGTCAATTTCAGATTTTTTTAGCAAAAAATATGTTATAGTGAGCTAACCTTAAAAGATAGACATATGCTGTCGCGGACTTTTTGTAGACCTTTAAAAGGATAACAATACTCTCATACATGGCTTTTGTGAAACTTTAACCGTTTACTCAGCGTACGCAGCGGAAGCTCCAAGTATGAAAAAATACCCTCGATTTTGAAACATTCTTCATTGCTGCTCCGCTTCTATTACTCGTAGCGTGATGATATATAGCCTATAGCCTTCCTTAATAAATAAGCTATCTAACACTGAAAGAATTTTTCAAATCGAACCAGTAGTTCCTGAGATTAGCGCGTTCAAACAAACAAACAAACTCTTCAGCTTTATATATTAGTATAGATTTCTCACATATTATTGAAAACTTGGAATCACACAACCAACGATGCTGAATTTGTGATTATATTAAGACATCTTGTGTACAAAACAATTATTATTGCAAACCTGTTACAAACAAAACTGTCTCCGTGGTCTAGTGTGCACAGCGTTTGCCTGCATGTAGGTCTTGTGTTCAAATCCGGCGGGGAAACGTCACTGTGCGATTTTTCCAGTTTTAGTTTGGTCAGGACATTGTAGACTGAATCACTTCATTGTAGACTGAATCACTTCATTGTAGACTGAATCACTTCATTGTAGATTGAATCACTTCATTGTCCAAAAAGAAAGATGATTCCGTGCCGTGGAGGGCACGTGATGCCGTCGATCCCGGATACAATCTCAGTATAGTAGTCGCTAACACCCATCAATCCGCATTGGGCCCGCGTATTGGGTTACGGCCCAAAGGCCTGTGCCATGCAGTGGGCCGTAATAGGCTGATGATGATGACTGTTTGCAAAAAGGTTTGAAAGGTGACGGCAGATTAGAATAAATTTGTCACCCCTTGATCTCCCACGAGTGCCGTAAAAAGCGGCTGAGGGAAAGCCATTCAGCAGAGGACGAGTGGCAAATCCCTCTTATTACACCTAACTTGACATAGGTAGATTGAGACAAAAGCATAGAATGTGGTGAAGATTATGGTATAAGCATCATGAAGTAGGCCCAACGTCCAGTAGGCGACTGTAAATAAAATAGTTAAAGTAATTAAAATTGCTTAGTAATATATATGACATAAGTAGATACAAACATTTGCTTGGTCACTACCACTTTTAATTACAGATACTGATTGGATAACTGTTCGGGTAACCAGAAGCATTCCTATGCAAGCCGCTGCAGCGCGTCCGCGGCCACAGCCACTCGCAGAGAATCACATTCCTCCTCCAAAGAATGCACATATATTGAGGCACGTACACAACACATGAAATATTAACTTTTTATGTTCATAACCAATTACTGGGCAATGTGTTAATACTCGTATTTACCTTATTAATTAGTTGTGTTCATTGCAACTGTGCATGAGTCATCTTGTCAGGGTATTCAATCCAATTACTTACAAACTCTATTGGTTTTACTTGTTAATGAAATATGTGACTAAACTTTAATCCCCTTGTCTGTTACGGCATCTCCGGGGGACGTCTAACAATAGTTTTATATTAAAGCTCAATTCTTCATTGTAGAGCGAATATACATATAACTCGTAGTATGGTTAGAATATATATAAAGTCCTGTTTATGTCAAGATTAGCCCACACGCATTAATTTAATATACTCGTAATTATAACTTAATTATTACGAGATGGTTAAGGCATTATTAATTATGTTATTTATAACTTTTATATACTACGAGTTTCAACTACCTACATTACATTACATGCCTAAATGAGTTTGACGTCTTGCCTGAATTAATATGCTAACTGCTGTTCAAATAGATTCAATTAATTGATTGTTGCGGAGACATTATCACCGTAATGCGAACGAGCAAAGATTTTGCAAGAGTTTATAGCAGTAAAACTTGATAACGAGTCGTTTTTATTTTTAAAATTCTGTTAGGAGTTCACGGTTCATAGACCGGTCCTTTGAAGTATTATTATTTGAATACTGCAGCATACTACTGCAGTAGTGTCCGTACCACTGCAGTATATGCTGAACCTGTACCTGATTGGCCACTAGATTTATTTACCTTTCTTTTTTATGAATTCTTTGACGACCCATTTGGTGTTGCGGTTGAGAGGTCGGCCGCAACACCAAGGGTTCCGGGTTCGATCCCCGGGCAATACAAACATTTGTGTGCATGAACATGTCTGTTTGTAATGGTCTGGGTGTTTTCTATGTATAATATGTATGTATTTACAAAAAAAAAGTATATATGTATGTTTATCCGTTATTTAGTACCCATAATACAGGCTTAACGCTTAACTTGGGGCTAGATGGCGCTGTGTGAATGTCAGTGGATATTTATTTATATGGATATTTATTTATAATTGTATTTCGCGGCCACCAATTGTTTCTTTCATTCAAATCCAATGACAGAATGGTAGGAGATCTGTAATGTCATCATCATCATCATCATCATCAGCTCATTAAACGTCCCCACCGAGGGGCACGAGTATAGGGTGATTAGGCTTAGTCGTCCACGCGGGCCCAGTGCGGATTGGAACGGCTTCACACACAACCTCCGAATCTCTTCGCAGGCGTGCATGAAGGTTTCCTCACGATGTTTTCCTTCACCGTAAGAGCGTCGGATAACGTACATCTATTTTCGAAAATTCGAAAATACATTGGTACGTGTCGGGATTTGAACCTCAGCCTCCCGGTAGGAAGGCGACAGTCGCACCACTGAGCCACCGACGCTCATCATCATCTGTAATGTATAATAGAGCAATGCGTAGCCCTGTCCGTGACATTGGTTAGATCAGTTTCCCGAGAGTGCTGACGAGTCCAATTCACAACAGATGTTGTAGTTCACAAATAAAATGCAGCCACGGGTAATGCGAGCGCCACACTCGGCGGGTTACGTTACACTCGACACAGCAATTTACACAAGATTAAACTGCCATTAAATATAACACAGGTAGCCATATCTATTTTAAAACCAGTTCCATTTGTAAATCAATTACGATGCCGTTGGACTATCCCTGTAGTGTAATAGTGAAGTCAACTTCTAGACCAAGAGTGCCGGGATCGATCCCCGTACAGTATATGTATATAGTTGTGTGCATGTTCTGTATATTTATGTTTTTTTTAATTCTTTGTATTGTGTACCTGCAAGGGAATTTAGGACAAGGCAGCCACACTGGATTCTGTGTTTTAACTAATTGTGTTCGGAATCAAAATTAAATATGTTTTGTATACCTCCTAGTGCTGAAAGTTGAATTAGATCATCTGAAAGCAAAACTATGGGCACAAGTGTTCTCAAAGTAGCAAAAGATTATCTCTTGAACAATTTTAGAATTTTCTTTTTTATAAACTAGTATTACAATTAAGTCTTTAGGGTGATATAGTTAGGTGTGCTGCAGATTCCTTAGAGCTAAAGTCTTTACTATTTCATACGGAATACGAACAGGCTAAACACTGAAATGTTGAATAATTCTCAAGCATCCAAACAAAATATGTAAAGTAGTCATCACGGTCACATCACCTCAGTTGATTCCATCATTGAAAATCAGTAATTATGTGGTATTTATTGCATAATCTGCATCTGATACTGATAAAAATGTAAACCAAAAGTTTGCCTCGATGTGGGATTCGAATCAACATCAACTGGGGCTATAAGTATGGTTCTCTACACTAAACCAGAACGATCGTAAGTTTAAGTAATAATAATTTCATTAGGTACGTTGAAACTGTAAAATATTTTCACTCGTAATAAATAAAAATCACAAATCAGGTTCTCAAGTGTTTTAATGAATCAAAACAATTTTTAATAAAACATCAATTCGTAGTAAAACATCGCACAATAATTACAAGTCGGTATCATAACAATGAGGGCAACGAGCTTACAATTTGTCAGTGCAGTCAACATCAAAAGTCGATGAACACGAACTGTTTTACAAAATACAAAACTTATCTGAACTTTGCTATAAGCGAAATAATGATTAATGAAAAAACGAAAGGTTACATAGCGGACTATGTCGTATACGAATAACTGCAAACGTTCATGAAAGTACTTAAGATGCTGGCTGTACAAGCCGGACCAATAAAACACTTGTCTGTCATTATAACACAAAAATATATACAGTACTTACTTATTTTTTGTCAAACAAAATAGATATATAACATTTACAGGATACATATTAGCAATAAACATTTACAAAAAATAATAGACACCTTGTCTCGAAAATATCTCGTAAATCGAATACAGAATATTCATATAAAGAATAAGTCAGTGAAATTCATTATACACCATAATTATTTGCATGAAAAATAGTTACATTTATTTTATTCAATTATAACTCATAAAATTGACTTCGATCTTCGCGATCATTGAATAAAACAAACGCCCTGACGTCAATACGTAGTAAAAATCGAAAACCTTATAGGAAGAAATTCAAAGTTTGTGCGGGAAGTCGGCCAATGTGCCCTAGACCTGCGTGGATGATTAAGGCCTATACACCCTTTACGGGGAGTGCCCCTCGGTGGGGACGTTTATGAGCTGATGATGATAATTGTGATGTTGACAAAAACCTACCGCATAGAGATGAAATTATTCAGCCATTAGAGCGTGTATTACCACCCGCTGTCTCTTACAATTAGCACGAGCTTGGATAGCTTGCCTCAACCATTAGCACTCCACAGTTAGATATATGAGGATAACCAATCTCGGAAACACCGGTGCTTAACACTGGTTATATCATTACACTTATCAATTTCAGGATCGTATAACTCAATATTTCGCTGTTAGCTTTTAGAAAGATAAGGAAGAAAGAAAGAAAACATGTCTTAAATCTAAACATCGCATATTAGGTATAGTATTTTAATGGAATATTATATAACTGAAAACCTGGGAACCAACAGTGCATATAGGATGCAAGGGGTCACTGAAAACCTGAGAGCAAAGCCAACTCAACCTGCATACGGCATACTCCCACGATAAACTGAAATAACTTTATTCAAATCAATCTTTTCCAGAAACTTTTTAATCGTCAATTTTATATATTTTTATGACTCATCGAGCTAACATGCATTCGATGGTGATAATAGCGAAGGATTAACATGCATGCAGCTGACATGCATTTGACCATACTTGCGGATTTAGTTCCAAAACCCTCTGGCTTTTATTGCTATATCAAGTAATATGAGTATGTCTACAAGTACACAGAATGGCAGAAGATAAAATAAACAACAAATTAATACAGTAACTCCGAAAATTTACAACATTATAAACATCAGTTTAAAACTGTGTTATTACAAAGTATGTATACAAAAATTAACAAAAATAAATTTAAAGACTTCAACAGCTCAGTATCACGCCCAGCCGGCGCGTCCCATAAAACCAGCACCATTTACATAACACGAACTATTAACTATACGATTTTCGGATAGATATTATATGCTAATGCGCCATTAATAGTAACGTCCAAACGTCGGACACCATCTTATATTGCGCTTTTTTAAATTCCATGTCATCTACATTTGATCAAATTTGAAGCTTGGAATTTGTCTCTACATTTGTTTAACATTATAAAAGAAACGCAATCATTACTGGAATTGTTTGCAAATAAAATGCATAGAAGTAAAAACTGTTATTGCTCTAAACATTTGTTTATTGATCCTCTGCCAGGTTATGTGTGTGCAGTGGAAACTGGAACTGAATATATTGACATTGTTCAATATGATTATGGATAAGATATATTCAACGTAGTAAATCATGCCAGACATTAATCAATATGCATTTAAATTACAAATAACAACGCAATAGCAAGTTACAGTTCAATACATAACATTATTGTTATGTTAGCTAAAACATCAAGTCAAAGTTTCTTGATTAACATCTTAAAATATTTGATTTTTAAATAACAATGCTAGAAGAATGTTAAGCAGTTAACAGTATATTTCATTGTAATGTTAAAACATAACAACACTACGATTTTATAAGTCAGAATAATAGTGCAGTTAACCAAAGCCGGGCGCACGACACATCGCTCGAATACTGATCTTTGAACAAAATGGCTGACGCGTAAATGTCGAGACCACAGATTTCCCAATACAGGAGATGGGGCAAGCCGCGTTTTTAGTGCGACAAATGTAAGCTCAACGAGCATACACTGGCTGCCAGTTTACGCTCTGTGAGACGAGTCAAGACGCACGAATATTAGAAGAAATTACCGTTTTTTTCCAAAATGCCATCCTGTGCAATTGTAACATGCCATCATCGCAATGAATCAGTAAATTTACCAAGAAATATAATAACTTTTCACAGGTAAGAACCGAAAAGAAATTGCGACACTGGGACTGCCTATAAACTTGGCGGCTTGTCCAGTCTAATTGTATATTCGGATGTCTGTGGTCGAGACATATAATAACACAATATTTTTCTATTATTCAACATCATCGCTTGTATCATCGCAACTATAACGCAACCTGAACACTACAACTCGAGCCAGGGGTGATCATCATCATCAAGGGTAATAAATAATAATAATTAATATCTACAGACATCACATAGCGTATCCAAACAACTGACACACACATGACATGTTCCACATGACATAATGTTATGTTCACATGGAGTATGTTACCCCGGGTCCTTCCCTATGTGTCCATAGTTTCCTTGATGTGGAATCGAACAGTTTGTACCACTGATTGCGTTGCTATTTCTTTTCAAGTTATAACACCATTATTTGTGTTGTAACCTTTTTACTGGCAAAATACCTAGTCTTGACCAGCACTTGTGGGCTCCGGACGCCACGCATACAAGATTTGGTATAAGCCAGAAACCGTTATGACATAAGTATATAGTATATGCTATAAGTAATTCTACCACAAAATGTATGTTGTATATTCGGACGTAAAAAAATATAATTAACATTTTCAAAATACGGAAGTGTCAGAGATTTTATTGATAAGTGCTATCTCGCCTATCCCTGCTGCCCGCACTATCCCTGCTGACTATAGATTCCCTCGCCCTCAGTGACGCCGACAATTACCGCTACGATCTGTATACATTGTGCTTCGTAAACACGGCATCGACAGTTCACTTATCACCTCAGCTAATAATCGTTAGATAATTTATCTGTTGATAACCCTATGGATAAGTATAGCTAGTGATTAAGTTAATATTTGATAGCAATTTTGATTAAAAATAATATGGTGATTTAAACACTGAAACGATGAATGATGCACTATCATTAATTTTATTGAGTTTCTAACAGATCAATAGAGACCTACTTGGATTTTGAAATTCGAAGCAATTTAGTTTGTTTTATGTATTTTCTTTCAGAATAACTTGTCTTTATTTCTTTAGTTTCAATCGATTAGTTTAAAATTTATTTAAGTATTTATTGCACAGGCTCTTGCTTACATGCGAGTCAGCGCTCTACATATTTTAAAACGTGAAACTTAATAAGGAGCTAGGCTACGGATAGTTAATTTGACTAATTCAAGTGACGCTTCGAGCGACACAATTAATTCCCGAAGTGGTGTCGCGCGATAGGCCGGCCGCATTTGGTAGATACGCCGCTAAAAATAACCTTGATCCTGTTACATGTGTCACTCGCTGCGTCAACCAATTGCTCCACCGCGCGCTCGATGGCTTTTCAACACATTGTGTGCTGGGAGCCATCGCTGTGCTGAAATTCTGAAACTTTACATTGGCTTGAAGAAGTAAGGCCGACGCAAGAGGCGGTCGCACGGCCCCGCGGCCCGCTCCGCCGACTTTTAAAACAAGAAGCGGACTCCGAACGAGATCTAAAAGCAAGAAATGTAACGGTACCGGACATAACCAGCCGCGGCGATGCGGCGGCTTATGGCGCGCTATATGCACATGTGTGTTTATGTAGATAATGAATAAAGTTTATCGCGCGGCCACGAGCGCGGGGTCGCCGACCGGACCGGACCCGGTCCCAGCCTCGGCGCGGTCCCACTCACATGCGACACCTCGCCTTTGATTCCTTTAGTAATTAAAGTATTGAGCTTAATAATGTGACACCATATGACGAGCGTAGAGACCTGCGCGGGCGCATACGGCCACTTGTTGTGTGGAGCGATGACTGACGATGCCCCGCTAATTACTAATACATAATACCTACAAACAAAATTATCGAGTACACATGAAACTGCGTTAATTTCCGCAAAACTTTGTTACCCGATTAATGGAGTAATAATCAACAATGAAAAAACTTGCGCTGGTATTCGAATTTAAAGTTCTTTTTTGCTTTAATTTAGTACTGTAGTACGCGTACATAGAGTGTAGCAGAGGCGCGGTGTTATCAGTGTCGCGGCACATGGGCGCACGTGGCGCGCCGACATAACCTCAACCGGCACAACTGTGCTTGTTTGAAACTATTGTATCACGGACGGACACCGGCTTATCCTCGCAGAGCTGGTCCCGCCGTGATGCCTATCGCTGGCCGATTCACTGGCGATTAATGAGTAAATGAGAGGTCGAGGGGGCCGCTCATGCCGTGTGCTAGTGTCCTCAGTATATAAAACTGTGAACGTGGCGTCGCCCGACCGCCGGACACATGCATGACCGATACCACCGATACGCTATAAGTACCTATAAATAAACATCAACGATCATCATAACCTTGAATTACGTTTTATTTATCCTTATGCAATTTGACTCCACTTGTTAATTATTATGACATGTTCAAAGTTATAATTTGTAGCTTTTGTAATTTATTACACTCTAAGATTATCTAGACATTTATTCGTTATACCTGTAGTTTAATTGTTAGTACTTTTAACAATTAAACTAGCATTTCGTGTTGTGATTACATAACCTGGAAGGATCCATATGATTAATCCATGTGTATTACATGATAATTATTCTCAATAAAACAGTAATGCTATGAATAGACTTGAGTGAACGCAATGTGAAGGTTGTCCTTTGTTAGCCACAAGCGACAAGTGCAAGCGAATGCGCCGGGCGCCGCCGGTGATAAATAGTTCAACAATGCGCGCGCGCAGGTGCATACCCCTCCCCCCTCCCCCTCCCACCACGGCAGCCGCTCGCGAAAGCCTCAGCCCGTTACCGATAATTATACATTCTCTAGCAAGGACTCGGCCATCGCGAGACCTCTGGCATTCATCCACACGGCGCGAAATACCACGTTATGGATTGCAATACTTGAAGGACTCTACATAAAATAACTTGGAAATTAACAACTTGTAATGGTACGTAGCGTTCATAGGAAGTGGGCTCTTGCTCATCCCATGATCCGCGTAGTCGCTTCAATATTTATTTGTTATTTATATTAATGTAGATGTAATCAAATACCGGCCGAATAAGGACTTACGTAGCACATCATATTATTTTTTACATGTAACCCCACTTTTAGGTGCTTTTCTGATAAAAGTAGGAACAATGGAATTAATTGACTACCATTGATTTAAATATAATTGAAACATAAACGTTGCCTTTCTCATTATTTTAATAAAGAAAGCTAAAATAAATTACTGAAGTAGAGACGGAATAATTCATACAATTAAAAATTATTGTATGATTAAAATTCTTGAACAAATTCTGTATAGATCTAACGCTTTTGTTCCTAGGTATAATAAGCCTTCGAGCCAGGTGTCGGCTGGTGTCCGCCGTCACCTTGACCTCAGCCCGCCGGCCCGCAAGCCAAATACAAATACACCGGGGAGCTGCGCAAGCGCCACCACGCACTCACTACTAGCATCCATAATCATTTAGTAAAGCGCAAGATTGCTCTTGCCTTTAGATCTCCAGCACATAGAGGTAATTTTCGACATTGACCTTTCCCGACTGCAGGTAAGTGCTCGCAAACCTAGTAGTGTGACAGCCGTGGGAGCGTCCCCCGCCGGCAGACATTTATAGTGCGCACACGCAGCGGCGCCGAGCCCCGCACATTCAACAACAATGTCGTCTAAAAATACCAACTAATAATTTTCTCACGGGAGCATCGGACATTTAAACTGTCAGATTTGTGCGAGTATTTGCGTCGAGCGACCGGCGACTATGGCTCTTAGTGTCCGGAGTGAGCAGCCCTGCGCGACACCTGCCCTCGCAGGGCGCAAACCTGAAGTTCGCGTGTGGACACCGACCCGAGCGTATCCACTTTCTCGCCTCCGCTATTTATAATTTAAAGAAACGGTTGTGTGCATTTATCGACAATACATGAAGACTTGCAGTTTTTACAACAACGTATGTTATATATAGCATTTTTTGCTCGTACATCTAAAATAGCCTATGAATCTACAACGCGGCTGCAAACAGAGAGTATTTGAGGAAAAACGGCATAAATTTCGTGGTTACTGAACCGCAATTATACTATCATATAAGTAGTTATTTGCATATTAACCAACTTTATATCAATCTACTAAATAAGTACACCATTAGCGTAAGTTGAAGCGTTTTGAGAATAATTCAACGAAATGTAATGGTTCCTGATGCCACAAAATTTGATTATAATGTTGAAATCGGTAGAGGACGAGCGTGACTCGGGGCGGGCGCAGCCTTCGCCGGCAGCTGGGCAAACAGCGGCCTCCCTCCAGCGCTGGTGCGGATCGAGGTTACGCTGTCGCTGCCTACTTCATTACACACACCACGTGGACCATTTAAATGACACGTACGCGATACTCGATACCTACACTATAGCCTACTAACTACACGTACTCTTTGAAACATATGCAAGAATGATCTTAATACAAGGAAGTAAAGATTTATCTAAATCACCAAAGTTAAAAAGATACTTACTTCCAATGTATAACAGCTAGTAAATGAAACACTACGGAAAATATCACCATGACTGTATCACAAGACTGTGTCTAAATATTCATGCATACTTTATACAACGTTATATTTTTAAAATGTCTTTCTCTTTTCAAAAAATGTTGAGAAGCAACGTCTATTGCTTCTACTTACACAACGTTATTAATGCAAAAATAATTTTTGACATCTTGCAAAAATAATAAAAAAAATCACTTGCTGCAATCAAACAGCGAGGCTGTAAAATTAATTTATATTCATGTTTTTATTTCGTAACTCATTGATATTACATGATGAGACACAGGAAAGCAACTAAATATAAGACTAACAATTTTCAAGAATCTCTATTGTATGTATAAAATCACAAAAAACATATTTAAAATGATTGCTATTATTCTCAATATGATAAATTTCTAGTAAATTAGGTTTATCGAGAACCTCGAGAGTGTCCTGGTCCCACCACCAGACACCGCCAGACAAACCGGTACTCCCAACGATTGGAAAGCGCCAACCGTTGCCTATTAGAATAAAAAATCATGGCTAAAACAAGTTCATCCTAATCAATTATTTATGAACAATGCTATAATTTACTATTTAGTATACCGAATGAGTTTCAAATTCAAATGATTTAGATTCTAATCATTGAGGTTAAATTTGAAACGACGCGACGATACGGTGGGAAAGCTCGAGGCCGCAGGGCATCTCCCATTACTGACAATGCGCATTACGATTAATAAATGACCAACCGATATGCTAACTATTTACTCTAATTTTTAAGTATAATATTGGTTCTTGAATGTCTTCCACATAACAGACACAAAAGCGTAGGCTTAACCGAACCAGACGGACTGATGACCTGGTGAAGGTGGCGGGTGGCAGATTTATGACGGCCGCTAGGTTAGATGCACGTGAATGTCGTTAGGGGGCTGATTTAAACTATATATACATACTGATATATTAAGCTATAATTGTGACTATGATGGCAATTCAGAGTAAACAAATTTATGGGGGAATCAATGTGTCTCCTCCAATTAGGTCCATGACTAACAAATTGAAATCATTAAATTCAAACGGTCCCATAGCAAACACCATTAGATACAAATAAAATAAACTGGACTCTTCACACAATACACGTCGTAATATTGCGGCAAAATCAAAGATTTGCAAGTAAACAACGTTGATGTCTTTTGCACGTGCAAATTCATAGGGGTGCGGCCGCGAGGGTGGCGCCGTGACGTCACTGGCCCTAGCGACTTCCCAGCCCTTTGGGAGGAACTGTACACAATTCATTTTTGGTACGTGTAAATGGAATTTCGTGGCTTAAACTTAAAACTTAATTTAATTGGAGCTGAATTCAAAATCTAAAAATACACGCAAATATTATAAGAGATAATTATCTGCGTACAAGCAAAATTGCCAGTTTTTATTTTTTATTCCTTCATCTTAAATCTTTCACTTTGTTTTAGAGATCAACTGTCGGATAAATCTACATCTCTCACACCGTATGCCAGATACCCAAGCCATACGCCAGATACCCAAGCCCTACGACAGCCTCTATCAGTGATATTTCGCAAGTCAGTCCATCCTTTCGGGGAAAGTACGCGATGCTTGCCGAGGTGCGTTATGTTGGTAAAATTACTAATTTCTAACTGTGACTTTAACCTTTGATCCGTACCCACAGTTAACTGTGTCTATATGTAGATGCGGAAAGAACAATGCGTTCTCGAAGACTTTTATCCTTAAAGCAAGATTGTTAAATTAAAAATCAGTCGTAACTTGCGAGCTAAAACATAGGTTTTAGCAAAATACAAGTCATACCAATATTCGTAAACTATCTATAATTTTATGTATTGACTAGATATTTAAATATCATTTGTTTTTAGCATTCTTAAGTAGTTTTATCTGCCCCTTTTTTTAAAGCTTAATACAGATAATATGCAGATAAAACATGATAAGATTATTAATGGACTAGTCATTTCGACCATGTAATTATTGACATGATAATTGCAAAACAAGTATAAAGATTTCTTGTTTTGTCCATACCATTTGATCCCCATGAATTTGTCCCTCAGTGGACGTTAGTTTAGATAATGTTATTTAAGCTGAGTGTACACCGTTATCGCAAAGATAAAGCTCCTCCGAGGCTCGGAACTTTGGAACATGCATGCGGATGATTGATAACCGACAATATTGAAACGAGCACAGCGCATGCGATAACGTCGGCCGACACTACACTCCGACGCTTCGTTTACTGCACAGCCATATTGACATAGACGATCGATTGATTGGCCGTTTCAGTTGCTTGGTCGACAGTAAAAGCAGTTCATATTTAAAAGTAGAAACAATTCATCAATACTCTTTTTTTATATTCTAGTCTTAAACACACACATGTTTAGCAAATAAAAAACACCAAAAAAAGTAGAGTAACACCTTTGTAGACGATTTAGCCGTGACCCTAAACTGCTCAGCATCGATATTGTATCAAAGTATACCATTTGTACATCTCAGTTAAAAATGCTTACTACTTATTGGGTTCTTTTTCATCAATAAGCCAAAACTACTAACTGCTCTACTTTATTAATAAAATGTATTATGTTGTATTTTATTTTTATGTTTTTAATTGAAGAAATTATTTTTTATTTCTGTGGAAGTTAATTTATATGTCTAATAAAAAACTTCCATATTCAAACTTTCACGTCTAAAAAAAACAGTCGATAACATCAAATGATTTTTAGTTTGAAAGAAGTATTTTTGGTGATAAGATCGAAGTTG
Source organism: Leucinodes orbonalis (assembly GCA_019425675.1). Classification (NCBI taxonomy): domain Eukaryota; kingdom Metazoa; phylum Arthropoda; class Insecta; order Lepidoptera; family Crambidae; genus Leucinodes; species Leucinodes orbonalis. Next base: position 48,357 of record PQWD01000150.1, read on the forward strand.
TCATGCCGAAAACATTTTGAAATTCCTTGTGCAGAGAGTTATTTGCATTGACCTTTGACCCTTGTCGCTGACGTTTAAAATAACACAACACATTAAACATGATTAAGACGCAGTCAATTAAACTCAATAGATAATCTTTGCCCTATTTCAAAGCAAAATAATATTTATCCGATAAAAATGTTTTGAATATGAAAACTGTCTGATACTTATAATTAGTATATTTTATTTGTGTTGAACTAATTATAAATCTATTCCTAACATAATTATGTGCATGAAAAGGTATTTGTTTTGTTTTCAAAAACAATGTCGGTGTTGAAAGCGTTTGGTCTCAAGAATTGTTATTAATTAATGACTAATTTTCCAGCATTAATTCTGGTCTTTGGAAATCAATGGCTTGGTTAAGCTTTAATTTTAGTCAGAGATGCCGAATAAGTATTTTTTCAAAATGTATTGTTATTTGTCAGTGGGTAGAGCGGCGCGGCCCCGGCGCGCGCGCACCGCAGATAACACCCGTTATCGCCGCGCGCTAACTATGGCTGTGTTGTTGCTAAATAAAACTATACAAGCAACATCATAATCATACTGCCAACTTCGTTATGGTCGTAAGAAGTAACGTTACAAATGGGATACACTAAAATCATTTTGAAAAGTTGTCGAGCTATGCGGAAACTTGTTATGTCAATAGCATGAGATCAGCCAAGCAGGCGTAGAGCGAGAAGAGCGATCCCAGCGTGAGAGGCCATGACAAGTGTGGTGCTCATTTTAGCATCGCGCGAGTATAAATAGGTTGGCCGGCAACAATGCTGCGTGCAGCGGCTCGGGGACATGATATTTGTGCCGGGATCGCATGCCTCCGATGGGCAATAAACATGGTTTATGCGAGGGCGAGTCGCGGCCCGCCCTCTCCTTATTAATAACATAATGCCCGCTGAGGGCTGTCCCTCGGCGTGACGTCACCGGCGCTCCCGCCGCCGCCAAACCCGCGGTCAACGACTCCCGAAATAGATGCACAGCACGCGCACCTACCTATAGGAAATTAAGAACCGGTTCCGACGGCGACACTCCGATACCGATAAAAATTCAATTCGAAAGCGGAATCCACCTGAGCGATTAATTTACGGCGGCTTTCACCGGCGCAGTCGCCCGGCCGGGGCCCGCCGCCGCCTGCCTGCCACCTCCTCCTCCTTCGCTACATTTATATTATACATTCAAATTTGGAAATGCTAAACCCCGATTTCTATCATAACTCAAAACAGCCAGCGTTTAAAGCGGAAATGATAATGGCTAATTAAGAAGCATAGAAATGAGGTTGCATCTAAATGGCCGCAAAACAGCACCTCTCGCGAGCGCGGCGGAGTCTTGGACCTTGACCCACATCTTAATATTCGAAAAGCCAAAACTTTCCATCAACTAATGAATAATGTACCGCATCTCGGCAGAATAATCCTAACTTCCAATGAATGACAAGTGTGTCCGCTCCACCCGGGGCCGTAGAAACTAACGAGCTGCCTGTACACTTACAGTATCTGCTCTACCAATGCAAACAGCACGAATAAACCAATATATTGGTAAATTTTGACATAATGAATCTCCATTTGAGCTCAAAACCTTGTATGTTTGGTATACTGTTAGGCTTTTTGAGGTTACATGTAATCACCACGTAGGTTCATATGTAGAGACAAGAAGCGCTCGATGCGCTCGGGCAGTGCTCGGGGAACATCGTGTGCGGAGTTAATGAGTTGAAAACGCGTGCTCATTGCCGGCCACGAGGAATTTTAATTAGTTAAGTGGGTTACGTGAGCGTCGAGGAAACGCAACAGTGCGCGGATTATTTCGATAACATCCAGTTCGGGAAGCGTTCTCGCTGGTTACGGCGCAGGCGTTACCCAACGCCATGTGCTCCCAGCCCCGGGTACATGTGTCAACATGTGGCTACGTACAATACGTGCCCAATAGTGACACTCACACAATATTGTTAGGGATGGTGTGGAGCGCGGCCGGAGACACGTGCGCGCCGCTCCCGAGCTTTCTCGGGACGCGCGCCAGGGACCGGTCCACACACGGCTCACGGCTCGCCTTTCTCGATAGATAACTGTGACCATCGGACGACTAATAACCAGTTATCGACTAACCACTAATGCGTACGAGTTACATGTATGTTTATCATAACGATCCGAATAGAGGTGAACAACTATTTTTATAGTCACAAAATGTTTACGCAGACCGCGATTGTACCTATTTGTCCTATGTTGATCGAAAAATATAATTAAAATACAATATATGCCACGATGTACCAAATATTGAAAAAAGAGTCAATGTAGAGCATAGATTTTTACGAAATTCTTATCCAATGCGATTAAAATAAGCCAAGATAAAAACCATTTTGATATTTCCGCATGACGATAATAATTGGACAATTCAGAATTGGTATGTAGGTTTGCGGTCCTTACAAATCAAATATACGATACACACATCATAAGTAGGTATTAAGGTCGCCAGCGGTGCGCCGGTGCCGCCGCGAGCCAGGCCGCTCCAGCAGGCCCGGCACCAGCTCCGGCCTTTACCTGACCGTTCCTCGGCTCAGCCGCCGCTCCTCCGGTTTATATAAACTGGGCTCTTCCCACCGGCTCCGCGGCGAATCCACACGACGAAAGTGGAGTGCGGACGACATCTTTACCTGACAGTATTAGAAAATATAGTATGAACTCTAATGCTGCCCGGTAAGATGCGAACCGCGACTCGGGTGTGCGGCGAGGCGACGGTGTGCAGCGGACGCGAGCGAGCGCGTGCGTGGTGGAGCGGCGCGCGGCGCGGACTGGCGGCGGCGCTGGGCGGACGCGGCCCGCCCCACGCCTCCGGCCGCCCGACCCTCCGCGCGCACAGGTTATCCATTCGCGACCCCTAACATCACGCAACCGGACCCACCATTCCCTCATATCAGCTGCCTCTGCTTATTGATAACATTCTGTCATTCTGCTCATCACGAATACGTACTGCGGACGTTATTAACACCGTTAGTTCGTACATTTCAGAGTTGATGCAATCTCTACATTCTGGAAGGATATAAGAACTAACAAATAAAAGAATTATGTTCGACGAATTTAAAATAACTTGACAAGGTGATCGGTAAAGCTAGGCGCGCAAACCGGCGGGCCCGGTCGACGGCGGTTGCCCCCGTGCGAACTGTCCGTCAGGTTTCGCCAAGTCCCAGTTTAAGACCAGTTCAAACACGCAGCCGAACTGACTCGAACATCTCGATATTTACAGATCTCAATAAAGTTTAAGCTCAGACGTTAAACAGATTTCCATTGTTTTAGAACTATTATTCTTGCAGAATTACTTTATCTCTACCTCTTATTTTTGATAGACCATAGTTAGACAAGACAGAACCTGACTGGGGTTTGCAGTTTCGTTGTATCCAATGGTATGCAGTACCTACTCGTACTTATAGTGGTAAATAGTAGCAATATATAAGCTGAATATCTCTGGCTAAAAGATTGACGAAATGCCGTAAGGAACTAGGAATATGGTTAGATGAAGAATGTGTAGCACTAATATATATATATATATAGTAGTAAGTTAAACAGATATAATGAATTGGTTTTCAGCAATTAGAACAGCTCTAGGACCAAGTTTTAATTATAAGAACTTTCCACGTTTTAACTAAAACCTCCGACGCCCCTACGGTGATGGAAAACATTGTGAGGAAACCTGCGCACGCCTGCGAAGAAATTCAAAGAAAGAAAGAAAGAAAAAATGGCCCGCGTAAGTGTAGGTGCCGCTTGATGCTTACTTGAAATGTGAAGTTGTTATCAAGTCTGGTATCTAGTAATAAATACCATTTAACCTTTAATATGCAATATAGCAATAGGGATAACTGTTTTGGCGAAAAATATGGTAACTGGGGTACCCACGCAACACGTTACTTATACGTTTCTAAACTAAGCCCAGAAATATTTGTGTCTTTAAAATAAGGGTTTCTTATCTCAAAGATAAAAAAACGGGACCCTTATAGAATCGCTATATAGCCCGTCTGTCTGTCAAGATTACATAATATTTTGGGACTCCAACTACACCCCTTCGGGGTCATAGGTATTTCGATGATATCACTACTGATGACTTAGACCTTTGAAAATTGATAACGTTCCTGCTTATCTACACACTTGAAGGAAAAAGTTAGAAAATTAAATATTTGAAATCAAATCATCAATACATACAATACAGGGATCAATATATCTATATTTTTTTGCGCCGGTTTTGTATTTCATCATGATGATGATGATGAAATACAAAAACTGCGCAAAAAAACTTATGGCTTAAGTTTCTTTTCGCAGCTGTATATTTTGCAGATACTTTTATAAGTTCGTCAAGGTTTATTACGAAAAAAGTATTATTAAGACAAAAGTTTTATTAGTTTGTACTCAAATTATCTCTTTGAATAGACTTTAAAGCGACACCCGAGGTTCCGCCTTCGCCGACGGAGGCACTCGTCGCGATTCCCCGTAGGTTCGCTCAGTCCCTATTCGCGTAACGTATTCGGGCCGCTTTTCCCTTCAAACATATACTTGGTTACCTAGTCCTCTCCGCTACGCTAAGCTGAGGTTGGAGACTCACTTTAGGATGCCCCCAAGGGCAAACCTAAGCTCGATGTGTAATTTTTTAAGGCTGAGAGCCATCTACGCTCGCTAATAGCCCGGTAAAGGCCATCTGAGTAGGATATTCAGAAATTCTGACACACAATGGCATTTATCCCCAAAATTAAATAAATATAAAGGAAGTGTAGCTTATACTATGACGATTAATCTACGGATAAATTTTTGTAGAACAATAAACACGACTATTTATATTTATAAGAACAAATTTCTGCATGGGGATCGATGAAGGAACTAAATAGGTCGTCAAATTAAAAACCACCCAGTCCACCATATAGACAAATCTATCTTGTCAAGAAATGCAAGCGAGTAGGTTTCCACATAAATTCATTATCTTAATGACATTACCCATTATGATATCTCGTCAAATACTAAATAGCTAAATCGCTGCATTAGGTACCTATCATTAACTAATTAGGTGTCTTTATAAGTCCATAGGCCAGGAATAAATTAAAGATAAGTATTATTTTCTAGTCATTTAATCGAATTTTAAATAAAACACAATAAATCATTAAAAAAATACGTTAATCGATCAGCGTATAGCGTCAGTCTTCAAAATGTTCGATGAAAGAAGAATTCGATGATACTAGATATATAAAGCAAGTTACAAATAATAGGTTCCTCCTAGATCATGAGAGATTACAGTTTTACATTCGACTGTTAAGACAGTAAAATGGATACTGTGTTATTTCATTAAAATTCGACCTTTTGGCCCTCGAGACTCTTGACTGACATTGAACGAGCGCTGCATATTTGATTCAAACTCTACAATATTGAAAGTAGTTGCAGAGCCCTTGACAAATAGGTACTTAAAAAATAAAATCCTAAAAGGATAAAAGGTCAGTAAAGTGTTAAGAAAAATAATTATGAAAATAGAAACTACAAGTATATTAAACGAAAAATTATTGTAAACACTAGTCAAAGTGATTAAAATTAAAGCTTTTCGAATAGAAGAATCAGGCCCGGACACATGGTAACATCTAGGTACTACTGGCCGTTAAGTATTTCCCATCACTGTACTCCGTCTTTATCATAACTTCACTTTAATGACAGTCACAGCCCGTCTTGGAGTTGAGTACCTACAAAATTAATCAAGAACGGCACATTCCAACGATTAACCTATTAACTGCCAGTATTCCAGACAAGATAGACAATCACAGACATCTCAGTATTGGGTTATGTAGGTAGAAAATTTATTGTGTCTGTAAATTGTATAAAACTGCGGGGGTTAAAGAAATAATCGTTGGAAAGTTCCGTTGCTTGTCTTTCGGCTTTATCATCAGAACTAATACAAACCTTTTGAAATCAAGAGGTTTACAAAACGGCTTAATCCTTCAAGCGTCGCATTTTTTTATGCTATGAAGTGACCAGGACGGTCAGGACGCTCACCTGATGGTGAGTGATACGCCTGACCATGACGAAGCGGATAACTCCGGAGCCAACAACAGATAGATAGCTTTTATTCTCCGTCATTGCCGCACTGCACCCGTCACCAGAGACAACAGACGCTAGGTCTCTCATACCCGGTAATTTTACTTGCTACAGTGCCCTCATCCCGAAACACAAAACGCATTCTGATGTATGAAACCCACACACAAAATTCAACCTATGTGAAATGGCAATGGAATCACAAATTAATTCAAAATGTTAAAAAAAACTCTTACAAATACTTGTGAATCAACATATTTATACTCCGGTACCGGTTCGGAAAAGAAGAATTTTAAAGAGCCGGCAAGAAAGTCTATTGGTTATTAAGTTTGTTAGGTATATACCTTAGTATACTTAGTTACTTGTAGGTAACTCTCAAATCAAATTATTGCAAAGATTTTGTTACTGAGACACTTAGGCCCGGATTCTAGAATGAGACTCGAGCGTTGATCTCTTCATTTAAGTAGAGTGTAATTCATAATCGCCCTAATAGCCTGAGATTTTAAGAAGTTCCAGATATGAATTTTAAGAAGGCTTGAATATGATTTAGTCTTAAAATAACTATTTTAACATATTTTTATTTTGATGTACCTATTTTAAGTTTCTTCAAAATTAAGTAAATAAATATTTTTACCTTTACCTTTTAATAAACCTGCAAATTTAACCTTAGGGTTTACCTCATGTCTGAAAATTGCCTCTGTGATTGTGCGTTCAGCGTTGGTTCAGATGGCTGCATGATCAGGGGGTCATTGGTTCTAATCCCGCGGGGAAACCGTATAGTGGAAGTCACTTTGTGTGATTTTTTCCGATTTGGTGAAGACGATGCAGGCTGAATATCCTGATTGTATCATATTCTAGGTATGAAAGATTCTTCCATGATTCCAATAGCACGTTTCGCTTGTCGGTCCCGCCTACTATCCTAAAGACTACCAAGTCGTTAACAACTAGCAATCCACGTGGTGGGTTAGGGCCCAAACTTCCAATTAGCCTTGCTATAGCAAGGCCTGTTTCTGCAGTGGGATGTTATAGGCTGAAGATGATTAATACCCTTTTAATAAAATTACTAACGTCGCGTTGATGGCGCTGTGGTGTGAACTATTTATTGCCTTCCGATCTGGAGGGTGCTGGTTCAAATCTTGCCACGTACCAATGTATTTTCGATTTTTTTAAATTATGTGTACGTTTATCCGACGCTCTTAAAGTGAAGTAACATCGGAGAAAACCTGCACACGCCTGCGAGGAGATTCAAAAATTGTGTGTGAAGTCGACCAATCCGCACTGGAAATTTGGACGGCTAAGGCTTATACCGGTAGGCTCTTCCCGCTGTCCCGGGATGTTTAATGAGCTGATGATGATGATAAAATAACATAGGGCCGAAATGGGAGGGTTGGTATTTAGTAAGGGGAAGCCAGAACCTATTTTTTCAATCCGTCAATAAGTCGCACTGCAGGAACATGCTCTTCCACATTATTTGTGGTTGTCTAATAAATGTCGTAAGTACCTAAGTAAAAACCCGGCCCTACAAAAGGCAGTCCGCTAAATTACACTTATTTCTGTTTCCTCGAAATAGGTACAAACATAGCTTTCCAAAACAAATCGCGTAATATTCAATATTTTTAAGATTTTTTTGTTTCGGTTTCAGTTCTAACTTATAGATACTAGTTTAAATGTTTATTTTTGTGGTTTCTAATGTGATGTCGTATATAATTTCATTTTTTTCCGTTTATATTGCAAACGCAGGCTTAACCCTACAAGATTTATCAAAATAATGCACTAAATATTGTACACATTGAAAAGGTCTACAGAAAACTCCGCGATGGTATATATATGTCTATCTCTTACGGATATTCCACAATAATATTTTTTTGTTATTTAGGGATATAGGGACAAAAAAGCAACTTTGTTTTCTATTACGTAGTGATTTAGCCCGAAATGGGCAATCTAGCCCTTTTTCACTGTCTCGAAAATATTACGAATGGTAAAATTTTCGTCATGCTAACAATTACTTTCTCGCTTTTTCGGTCGCGAATCGGACACGAAGCCGTTGTTTTAGACACTCCATGATTATTTCAGCATTTATTGTACTAAAAATCTTTTGTTTGTTAATAAAGCTCCATCTAGCCCTTTTTAACTTCTCAAAAAGCCCCTTTCCTGAAACGATGGCGGAAACACTGCAGTCTGTGAGACTTCTTGGCGGAAAAGTGAAATGTCATGTCGTCGGTTTAATGTTTGTTTTTTTTTTCAAAATTTTATGTTGAATCGGTATTTAATGTGTAATAATACAGGATTACTTAAAAGTTCGTGACAAGTGCGAGTAGTACAAAGGTCACTGAGTTCTGTCAAGAAGTCCGCGTGAGGTTCCAATAAGTTTCACATGTTTATTGAAACTTATGGTTATTTATCATGAATCACCATCGATGTGGTGTAGTGGTCGACCACCACGTCGGCTACTAGACCAAGGGTTCCAGGTTCGATCCCCGGGTAGTATTAACATTTTTGTGCATGAAAATATCTGTTTGTAATGGTCTATGTATGTACGTGTACATGTATGTATTTACAAAAAACAATATTTAGAAGTGTGTTTAACACACAGATATCCGAGTTGTATTCGGATATCTGTGGTTTATAAGTTTTAACAACTTACCTAACCTAACTATAAGCTCCTCGCTTAATATGGGGCTAGATGGCGCTCTGTGAGTGTCAGTGGATATTTAATATTATTATTATCAACATGAGCGTCATTCACCATCATCATAATCATCACTAATTTTATCATAAATTAATTTTAAAAATGCTAATGATAAGGCAGAATAGTGTATGATCTTAGCCTGGTCCTGTTAAGGAACGAATAAAAAACCAACAAACAGTCTGTCACAGTGTGACATTGTAAAATGACAATTGCATCTCCCGCAAGCAAACAAATCAAACCAAATCAAGCTTGATGCTATTTAATTTAAAATAAGAAATAATATAATGTGTTTTCTACCCAAGTAAATAAAGTGTATCTTGATAAGTATTACTAAAGTTAAGATAAGTGTATGAACTGTTAAATTATAAATAATTGAGAAACCAAGCCAAGGAAAATGGCGCAACGCTTCCCAACTGGCGGTCCAAGCCCCGCGCCGCCTCCGGGCCCTATGCAGCAACAGCAACGTTATCCGGGACCAGCTCAGCCGCCTGGTTCCCCTATGCCACCTAGACCCTACCCTGGGACCTAATTTTCCAGTAAGTATTAATTTTAATCCATTGAATGCGTACCTACAGTTCTTAAACATTGTGAAATAGCGATGTGTTACCACCCAACAAAACGTTTATACAGTTTTTTAAAGAAAGAATGTCGCATATCATTGATGTTTCTTGAGTCTATTGATCTATCTCTAGGTGTCTGTAACATTAGATTTTCTGTTGTGCATCAACCTGATTGGAAGGACCTTAGAATCATTACGTGTTGATATTGTTTTTCGGAGGGGCGCGCGCCCCCTACTAGAAAAAATTATTGAAAAATAAATTAGTAACACTTAACTTTTTTTTCTTGAAAAGTATTAGTTTCTGCAGATTAAAACTTCACAAGATTATATGTTATATCAAGATGTATTACCAAAAAAATAATGAAGCTCCTAGCCGACTGTAATGTTTCTAAAGACAAGCCACCTAATTTATTTATTTCAACATTAAAGTATGAACAATTTATAAGTATGAACAATTATAAGGTTGAAATCTGTAGCTTACCTTTCATTTCTGTGTTTCAAGTAGCTATTAATGTATTATTAATAGCTACTTTGAAACACCAAACAAACAAAGAAGTCAAACATACTGGAATAGCTCTTATAGTACGATTCACCAAAGAAGACCAAAAATGGCGGCCGTCTGCGCATGTACACTAATGAACAAAATACTTACATCAAAATAATATTTTTATTTGAATGAACTCATATAATCAAATTATATAAAATGTTCAGCGCCTCAAAAAAAAAAATATTACTAAGTATAGTAAATTTAATCGCCTCGAATTGCATGATTCCCTCTATCGTGGAAGTTCCAGGATTCGATGAAT
>PQWD01000150.1:60322-67822 GCA_019425675.1 Leucinodes orbonalis
AAAAAAAAACATTTAAAATTCCAGAGTAAACCACAAAAACTGAATTTTGATACTTGAAGAAAAGCACTTCAGTGGTTTGGCCTGTTGACCAGTCTTTCTTTCAAATTCAAATCTTTATGGCTAACTTTCAAATATTCAAACTTTCAGTCATGCAGTTTGCAAGTAATATTCTCCCTCATAGATTCGTCTTTGAGGAGTGTCGGACACATATTGTATGCCAACACGGTTTGGCTAGATTCTTAAGCCCTTATCAGACACTTGGAACATTGGTAAAGTTCTAATATTGCATTCCTTACATACTAAAGCAACTAGTTTTTATTTTAACTTTCTGCACTGTTTTCTAATATATTTTCCATCGTAACCAAGTTATGCAAACTTGTGAAATATGTTGAATATGGTCTAGTCAAATCTTAGTTTATGAAATAAACCAGAGAAATACAGCATTATTTTAACAGTGTCAGTCTGGATAGCAATATATATCCAATTAAAGTCAATAATCTGATCCGCTAATAATTATGGTAATCTCATGTATTATATTTTCAATACGTTCCAGGTGAAACGCAAATTCTCGTCGTTCTTCAAGTCGCTGGTGATCGAGCTGGACAAGGAGCTGTACGGGCCCGACAACCACCTGGTCGAGTGGCACCGCACCCTCACCACGCAGGAGACCGACGGCTTCCAAGTCAGATTGCTCTCATGTGTAGCTTTAGAAAACTGAAAACTAACTAGATGCTCACTCGAAAAGTGGCCAACATTTTCATTATTAATCATGTCGCTCGCTACATGTCAAAGTGACAGAAGTATGCTCGTGCTTTTGATGTTATACTCTTTTAATGACGCGTTAAAGTCAAAATTGTAATGAATAATTTTATGACATAAATATAACAATAGTCAAAGTGAAGTGGCACAGACATTTATTTGTTGATATTTCTTCGCGATTGCATATACTTAGTTAATTGTTAATCTAAGTGTGTAGGCAACCGGCAGTACTAAAGTAATACAATGGTAGACATTTGACTTTGCGTGATACACCTTAGGCTGCATCGTCACTTTCCATCAGGTGACATAGCACTCTAAAGCTCTCAAATTTTAATTAAAAAAAAATAGTTTAAACAATGAAATGAAATGAAAAATTCTTTATTCAATTAAGTCTTTACAATTTGAATCGTCGAATTAATAATTCATTTTAAAACTAGTTTGAGTTGGTTCCATTTAGAAGACCCCGGCAAGAAACTCAGTAGTTACTCTTTTCAATCACCAATTTACAATCTTTCTTTCTTACAAGCTTTTAACCTATCTAAGTCCATAAATTCGGTCCTTAAGGTAATCATCTACATAGCCTTTCCTCAAAAGACATGTTTTAACTTAAATTTTAAATTTGTGTATTGGTAATTCTAGCCAACTTTGTGGAATTTTATTAAATATCTTAATACATTTCCCAACGAAGGTTTTGCTAACTTTGATTAATCTATGTTTTTGAACAGTAAGTTTGGCTTTTCTTCTAGTATTAAAACTATGCGAATTACTATTCTTTTTAAATTATCAAGTTTTTCATAATATTATCCAAAACATATTGTAATGCTACTGGTAAAATAATATTTTTTTAAAAGTTACCTTTATGAGTCACGTGGTTTGTGACTATAAATTGCACGAATTGCTCTTTTTTGTAATTAAAGATATTATTGATGTCTGCTGCTGAGCCCCATAGCAATAAACCATAGGACATCAAGCTGTGAAAGTAACTAAAGTAAACCAATCTTGCTGTTTTCACATCGGTTGATTTTTCTAACTGCATACACCGCTAAACTAATTCTCCCTCAGGCCTAATAAATGTAGTACATTTAGTTTTATTAGCAATAAGTTATTATACGTGAACCAATTAAAGACCTGTGAAAGAGTATTACTAACGTCGTCAAAATTGAATGTCCCATACATGGAGTGCGCATGAGTCGTGCGGTGTTATGAGTAGTGAGCGAGAGTGTTGTGTGTGTGGTGCAGGTGAAGCGTCCGGGGTACAAGAACGTGCGGTGCACGATCCTGCTGCTGCTGGACTACCAGCCCATGCAGTACAAGCTGGACCAGCGCCTGGCCCGCCTGCTGGGGGTGCACACGCAGACGCGGCCCGTCATCGTCAACGCGCTCTGGCAGTACGTGAAGACCCACCGCCTGCAGGACCCGCACGAGAGGGACTACATCGTCGCCGACAAGTACCTCGAGCAGGTACACACGCACACACACACACACACACACACACACACACACACACACACACACACAACGTATTGTTATATCTACACTGTGCTAACTAAAGGACTGACCACAGCTGAAATTAAATAGTCAGCATTCTTAACGTAGATAAGCCCAACCTCGAGACGCACCGGTCCGTTTCAGTCACTCCTCGGGTTCGGCCGCCAAAAAGTATTAGCTCTATATTGTTTTAAGTCTTATTTTGATCCAATATAACCGCACAAATACACACACAGATGTTGTCAACGTGTGCGGTGCCATTTGATTATTGTTATACCTATTATTTCACAATAATAATATCACATAATTACTAACTTATAAAATAGTTTCTCTTATGTTATGTTATAAATGTACAGGACCGTCATGACGCTAACCATGACAGAGCGGCATTGATTCATACTAACAACTGATAAAGTTATTATCCTCCATCAATGCCGCACTGCGCCGTCACCCGAAACACAAAAGTGCATAACATTCATGTTTCCCGGGACGATATAAATCACGGCGTTGGTACCTACCTAGACGACTCAGTTCGGTACTGAGTCTACCTAACTAGTTAATTTCGAGATTTCTACCTATTTTGAATTCCATCCTTGCCCAGATTGCCTCTGGCAAAAACATAAACCGTAGGAGGTCGTCGGCTTTCGGACCTCGACACACTTGAAAAATAAATGTGGTGACAAGTAAAGAATGGTGTATATCATATTTTAATTAAATATCCATTTTTGCAATGACTGCCTCAGTCGCCTATATTATGTCCAAACAACAGATATTCCTTTAAATGAAGTCAAATGCGTATTTAAAAAGTTTTAATTGTATTCAATACTCAATCATTTATTGTTTAACCATAATAACATAAGATGTTACATAAAGTGTGAGACCAGTGTCATAGACCCTGTAGGGCACAGGGTTAGTTGTATTTCTAAGGCTGAGAGCCATCTGCGCTCGCCACTTGCCCGGTGAAGCTGTAAAAGCCATTTGTGGCCAACAGCATTAGTCAGTTCGAAGAAAAAAAGGGTAAGTTGTTATTGTAAATGTCCAATACATAGATTGTATTTGCTTTGTATTAGATCTTCGGCACGTCCCGCATGAAGCTGGCGGAGGTCCCGGCGCGGCTGGGGGCCCTGCTCCACGCGCCCGACCCCATCGTCATCAACCACGTCATCGCCGTCGAGCCACCCACCGACGCCAAGCAGACCGCCTGCTACGACATCGACGTCGAGGTACACACACACACACACACACACACACACACACACACACCACACGCACACACACACACACTACTACACCCATCGACGAAAAACTGATACCATCAGCAATCAACAACGAAAAGTCTATCAGAATAATAACTGGGCTTCAAATTAAAGGAAACGCTTAAACTAATAACAAATAATTATGTTATTAGTTACAGTCAAAACGCTCACCTGGTGGTAAGTCATACTTTGGAGACCAATGACGCTTAAAGGCGTCTTAGATTGTTGCGTCAATAGGTAATAAGAAGGTATTTCCATTTCAAAGGCCAGCAATGGTTTAGCTATTGTGTGTACAATCCTGGCGGTTATAAGATTAACTTTACAAAGAGATCAGCAATCCGGTCGCATTATTTTAAAACGAAACGTTTCGATTATAGTATGGGGGTCTTTTCGATACCCTTCCGATCCTGTATTAGTTAACGTTTTTGATATTCGGTATTGCCATAAGGTTAAGGTTCATTTTAGTCTGAACTAGCTTCTAATGATAAGCGCGATATGAAATTGACCAAAAAGTTGTATTCCGGTCCAAGTGTAATAACGTTATAGATGTTAAAATTTAGCGCGATCAGCGTGCTGGGCTGTGAGTTAACGGATGTTGTGTCCATCCAGGTGGACGACACGCTGAAGACCCAGATGAACAACTTCCTGCTGAGCACCGCCAACCAGCAGGAGATCCAGGGCCTGGACTCCAAGATACATGAGACTGTGAGTCATTTCAACTAATATTATTAAACAATACACCTACACCTGTCTAGTGATGGCTTGGTTACCAGCACAAAGATACATTCAAACCTAAATATAATGAATAAAATCAAACAAATCCTATTTTAATATAACGGGTGGAACCTCAGATATCCATAGGCGGCAATATCCCTTTTCCATCAGGTGATCTGTCAGCTTGTTTGCACTAGTGATGTAACGAATATTGAATTTTTAACNTTAAACAGTGTAATTTTGCTCCGACGTCCAGTTTAACAGCGTTTTAGCTTGTTTTGCATACTTTCAAGAGATTGACAAAAATAATTGCCTAGGTGATGTTTAGTGAGATATTATGTCACTGTGGTTGACTGTGGTTTATCTATATAACATATCTGAAAATAACAGATTCCAGCAAATATCTGGTACATTGAAAAAATGTTATATGATTGTATAGTACCTTAATACCCAATATTTTAAATAATTTTGAATAGTCTATTTGTATAATGGAGCAAAGTTGTAGTTGAAGTAAGATTCTGGGTTTTTATTTTTTTTATTTGTGGATGATATTTTTGAGCTCCATCATTATTGTTGTTTATGTGTAAATTAACGCCACAAGATTTATTTTGTTTCACTGGCAATGGTGGAAGATGCAGGCAGCCATGACACAGTTTAATACTAAAACAGCTGCCAACGTTAACTTTTCATTTCAATGTTCCATTGTTAAAGCATAAATATTTTTAATGATTGTAACACTGAATTGATTGAATAAATATTATTATTAAATGTCAAGTAAAATGTAAGAGCAAATATTGTATGCAGCGAGTCGTACGGCGGTGGCGGTGGCAAGCGCAAGAAGCGTCTGGCGGACAAGATCCTGCCGCAGAAGGTGCGCGACCTGGTGCCGGAGTCGCAGGCCTACATGGACCTGCTGGCCTTCGAGCGCAAGCTCGACGCCACCATCATGCGGAAACGCCTCGACATACAGGAGGCGCTCAAGCGACCCATGAAGCAGAAACGCAAGCTCCGCATCTTTATATCCAACACATTCTATCCAGGTTACTATTTTGTGTACGTTATCCGACGTTTGTACGGTGAAGGAAAACATCGTGAGGGAACCTGCACATGGCTACGAAATGATTCAAGAGATGTGCGTGAAGTTGGCAAATCCGCAATGGGCCCACGTGGACGACTAAGAACCTTTACGGGTAGGCTCGTGCCCCTCGGTGGGGACCATTATTAGCTGATGATGATAATAAACAATGTACAATAATAATATAATAATAATAAGTTCAAGTTCGCTCACCTAATGGTAAGTGATACGCCAAATCCCGAACATAACAGGCTCCACTGCCCGTTTAGTGACTGTAAACTTGTGTATTAATCCCGGAGTCATTGTCCATATCACAGTTGCATGTTTTAGACGAATTGGTCAAAGTCTTAGTCTATTTAAGTTTTAAACTTAAAATTCAAAATAAAAAAATAGTAAAAAAAACTCCCTGCACAAAAGATGAACCCGAGAACCGAGGAAAAAGAATGAAATGGTGTCTCAGCACATTTTAACTGTAAGTTGAATAGTCTAACGGAGGTATGTGAATTGCAGGGCAAGGCGACAACGCCGTCGCGTCGTGGGAGCTCCGCGTCGAGGGCCGACTGCTCGACGACTCCAAGAATGACCCCAACAAAACTCCCGTTCCCTCGGTAAGCCTGACACCAAATCAAAACCATTCATTCAAATTAACGTCAAAAAATATACAAAATAGAAAAAAAAAAAACATTTAAAATGCCAGAGTAAACCACAAAAACTGAATTTTGATACTTGAAGAAAAGCACTTCAGTGGTTTGGCTGTTGACCAGTCTTTCTTTCAAATTCAAATCTTTATGGCTAACTTTCAAATATTCAAACTTTCAGTCATGCAGTTTGCAAGTAATATTCTCCCTCATAGATTCGTCTTTGAGGAGTGTCGGACACATATTGTATGCCAACACGGTTTGGCTAGATTCTTAAGCCCTTATCAGACACTTGGAACATTGGTAAAGTTCTAATATTGCATTCCTTACATACTAAAGCAACTAGTTTTTATTTTACACTTTCTGCATGTTTTCTAATATATTTTCCATCGTAACCAAGTTATGCAAACTTGTGAAATATGTTGAATATGGTCTAGTCAAATCTTAGTTTATGAAATAAACCAGAGAAATACAGCATTATTTTAACAGTGTCAGTCTGGATAGCAAGTTATATATCCATAATTAAAGTCAGCAATAATCTGATCCGCTAATAATTATGGTAATCTCATGTATTATATTTTCAATGTTCCAGGTGAAACGCAAATTCTCGTCGTTCTTCAAGTCGCTGGTGATCGAGCTGGACAAGGAGCTGTACGGGCCCGACAACCACCTGGTCGAGTGGCACCGCACCCTCACCACGCAGGAGACCGACGGCTTCCAAGTCAGATTGCTCTCATGTGTAGCTTTAGATAAACTGAAAACTAACTAGATGCTCACTCGAAAAGTGGCCAACATTTTCATTATTAATCATGTCGCTCGCTACATGTCAAAGTGACAGAAGTATGCTCGTGCTTTTGATGTTATACTCTTTTAATGACGCGTTAAAGTCAAAATTGTAATGAATAATTTTATGACATAAATATAACAATAGTCAAAGTGAAGTGGCACAGACATTTATTTGTTGATATTTCTTCGTGATTGCATATAGTTAGTTAATTGTTAATCTAAGTGTGTAGGCAACCGGCAGTACTAAAGTTATGCAATGGTAGACATTTGACTTTGCATGATACACCTTAGGCTGCATCGTCACTTTCCATCAGGTGACATAGCACTCTAAAGCTCTCAAATTTTAATTAAAAAAAAAATAGTTTAAACAATGAAATGAAATGAAAAATTCTTTATTCAATTAAGTCTTTACAATTTGAATCGTCGAATTAATAATTCATTTTAAAACTAGTTTGAGTTGGTTCCATTTAGAAGACCCCGGCAAGAAACTCAGTAGTTACTCTTTTCAATCACCAATTTACAATCTTTCTTTCTTACAAGCTTTTAACCTATCTAAGTCCATAAATTCGGTCCTTAAGGTAATCATCTACATAGCCTTTCCTCAAAAGACATGTTTTAACTTAAATTTTAAATTTGTGTATTGGTAATTCTAGCCAACTTTGTGGAATTTTATTAAATATCTTAATACATTTCCCAACGAAGGTTTTGCTAACTTTGATTAATCTATGTTTTTGAACAGTAAGTTTGGCTTTTCTTCTAGTATTAAAACTATGCGAATTACTAT